>JAGFBZ010000489.1:1792500-1832500 GCA_018398805.1 Hirundichthys speculiger
CTTGTTTTTAACATAACATTTTCTGCAAATGACCTCATATCCTCCCGTACGAGAGACCGAAGCAGATGCAGAGTTTGAAAGTGGACAGCCACAACGAAGATCACGGCTTGAACTCGCTCTTCGGTAAAAGCTTTGCTCGTTTCCTGTTCCGTGTAACATAACATGTGATGTCTTTCAGTCACTCACCATCTATATATCTGCTGTATGTGTCCATGTTCACCGGTGTTAATAGGTGTAAATGTGGGAAAGTGAGAGCTGAGTCAGAAAACGTCTCCACAGAGGAAACAGAGGAGCTAATGACTCCGTAGCTGCCAACAGCTGAGGCTGTCTCGGCCTGATTATCACTGAAATTGACTGCTTTTTGCATGAGATGCTTTGAAACAAATGGATTTTTTTTCTCCTGCTTGCATGAGACAGATCATAAAGTTTAAGGGCCCGATCTTCCGCCAAACCTCCTAAAGCTGCTATTAAGGGATAGCGGGTAGCAGGAGGGGCGTTCCCCCGCAAAGAACACAATCTTCCACCTCCCTAAACCCGCGATCTTACCTGCGCTAACCGCTACATTATGCATATATTATGCATAGGAGTGGTTAGGGCAGGGGTGTCCAAACCCGGTCCTGGAGGGCCGCTGTCCTGCATGTTTTAGATGTTTCTGAGGCACAACACACCTGATTCGGTTGAATAGATCGCCACCAGCTTGTCATTCAGGTCTGCACAAGTCTGTTAACGACCCATTCATTTAAAACAGGTGCACTGAAGCAGGGAAACATCTAATACTTGCAGGACAGCGGCCCTCCAGGACCAAGTCTGGACACCCCTGGGTTAGGGCGTTCCACCTGTTAAACCAATCAGTGCGTCAGTAGCCATTGCCTTTAAGAGCAGGTTGCGCTACCTGCAAACTGCTATGGAGCGTCTTTTCACCCAGATCAGAGCAGCTCTCGTGCACATCTGTGACTCTGTGACTGTAGAGCTTCCTCCTCTTCCTTCTCTGCACTGATATATACATTAC
This sequence comes from Hirundichthys speculiger, assembly GCA_018398805.1. Classification (NCBI taxonomy): domain Eukaryota; kingdom Metazoa; phylum Chordata; class Actinopteri; order Beloniformes; family Exocoetidae; genus Hirundichthys; species Hirundichthys speculiger. The sequence continues at coordinate 1,793,510 of JAGFBZ010000489.1, forward strand.
TATGTGCTAACTCATGTGGAGCAAATTATTTAATTTTTTTTTTTTTTTTGTACTCCAAAAGGTTTTAACAAACTGCTCAGAAAAAAAGAGCCAGTGAGCTTCCAGGAAAGCATTTCTTAGAAGAAAAGCAATCGGAGAGCGCAGACCTCCACCAAGCACAACAGTTCTCCCATATAACGATTTACAGATTGCGATAAATTCTGGATCAGATCCGGATCAGCTTTTGAAATTTGATAGAGGTTCCTATTGTCAATCCCTGGGTCAAATTTCATGAGTTTTGGGCAATAATTAACGGAGATATTGAGAAACAAACTTTCCAGCCCCATTGACCGCAATGTTATCGAAAATTTGAAAGTGATCCAGAATCCATCTAGTGGTCCACTAGCGTCTAGTGGACGCACATTTATGCCATTTGGATGCGCTCTTTTACGTGCCGACATGCTAGTTGCGCTTTCCACAAACTCAGTATCTTGCGATCGCGGGTTTAGGATAGCGGGTAGTGGGTGGTCTGACCATCCTCTACCTGCTATCCTAAACCTGCTATCCTAAACCCGTGATCCCAAGATACCGAGTTTGCGGAAAGTGCAAAAGACACACCTATTGCCACACCTACAATGTGAGTATAGGGAGTGAGCAACACGGGTAGCGGCTTTAGGGAAGCGGAAGATTGCATTAGCAGTTAGCGGGAGGTGTACGATCAGGGCCTAAGACTAAGAAACTGTGATCACTGCGCTGAAAATGCACACACACACACACACACGTGCTGATTTCTAAAAACACCAGTTCTGGTTCGGACTCACTGGAACAACACCGACTTCCAGCTTCAGTCCACCTGCAAATCCAGCAGCTTTGTTCCCAAAGCAGAAGTCTATGCTGAAGTGTGACGAAAAAGCACATTTGCTCCGTTGCTGGCCCGGAAAATAAACTGCAGCCGGTCAGCTTCCTCCACAACCAGAAACTCATTTCTTTGGAGACGTCTTGGAAGCAAAAGCAAATTGCTCAGTAAGAAGTCCTAGCAGATCCAGCGGGGTAAAAACCACACTCAGTCCTTGCTGAACTGAACTGAAGCTGCTGCTCTTGGACTGCCTGGAGCAAATTTAGGGTCTTTCCTGAAATACTTGAAGCTGTCTCTCCTTCAGAAGACTGGACTTTCTGGTCTGAAAACCTGAGATAGTTGTGCGTGATCACTGTCTTTACTATCACTATCTGCATGGACTTTCTTAAGCCAGTCCATGCAGATATTTTTCTGGGTTGCTCATGTTTTGGTTCAAGGCCTTTCCACTGAGGACGTGTACTGAGAACGTTCCTCCAAGAACGTCTCGATCTCAACATTTGCCAAGAAGATGACAGATCAAAGCTCCACTCAGTGGCTAAACTGTTTTAACAATCAGCACAACACCAACAAGGATCAGCTGCAATCAGTTATTCATCTCAACAGGGATGAACCGTGCACACCTTAATAATTTTTACACATATATATTTTTTGAAAGTGCCTTGAATCAGTGTGTGTGCCATCTGCTGAAGAAATCCTCGTTCTCTTCTGATAGTCTTGCACGGGAAACATGTTGCCCCCTCCAGCCACGCTGGGTTGTAGCATAAACGCACGAGGAGGCCAATCTCAGCGCCATGTTCTTCCTCGTCATGCTGAGACGAGAGACTCAGAGGCCATTTGCTGCGTAAACAGCAAAAAAATAAATAAAAAAGGTCCAGAGATTACCTTATGTCAAGAGCTCACATCTTACAGTAGCTGTGCACGCGTTGCTGAATATTCCTGAATATGTACATGTGTTTTGTCCCACATATGAGGACCGTTTAGAGCACATGGGGTGTTTTAACTCCAGCTGAGTGAAGTTTTCTGTACCAAGGATGCAGCATTCGACTGGCTGAGACCAGATCTCAGTCTAAATACTAGAGGTGGGCTGGTATTGATATCGAGCAATACTGGTGTAAAAAGATCGATACTCAAGCTCTTTTTTTTCTCCCACAAGCACCGACTGAGTGTGAGTTCATTGAAGCCTCCACTCTCGTCTCGTCTTTTGATGTTGCATCATCACGTGGCTCAGCGGCGCCACCCAAACAGGCATGCAGGTAGACTCACCCCCCCCCCCCCACTCAGTGCTCTCCTCCCCCTCGTCGACACACACACCTCACGGAGAGAAAAAGAAAAAGGAGCGCGGATTGGTTGTGGAAACACTACAAATTGATTTAAGCACAAAAAAAACCAAACATGCACAAGACAACAAAGAACTGCAGAAATGGAGAGAGGAGGAAAGACATTGTTATCTAGAAATTTAGGTATATCTTAACTGATTTAAATATATACACTATAATGTGTTCTAGTGAGGCAGTTAATCGGCAGTTAAACAAGGCACTGGACTATGACAGAGGTGCAAAGTAGGTTTATTCTCCAATTTGTAAACAAAATTTGAGACATAATTAAACTCACATCACAGAATGCAGGATGATCAGAAATGACAGATCTCCAGTAGGAAACAGCCATCTTTAAACATCACATGAAAACATCAGGACCTTGGCAAAAGTTCTCTAGAGCAGTGGTTCTCAAGTGGTGGGTCGCGACCCAAAAGTGGGTCGCAGACCCGTTTTCAGTGGGTCGTGGGCCTTTGCCTGGGGAAGGAAATGCTAAAAAAAAAAATGCGTTTCATTCATACTCCTTAACAGTAGATGGCGATAATGCCCTGTAATGTGAGTTGACACCTGCCAGTTCACACCATAGAAAAAGACCTGCAAAGTTTGTTTACATATGTTGAGCAGAGGGGTATACTACGAAGCGAGATTAGAGGGTTAGCGAGGTATGTTGAGTCTAAAGCCAGGATTTCCGGTACCACGAAGGTGGCTCTCTTTCAACCTGGCTAGATCACCATGGTAACTTACTCTGCAAACTTAACCTGGTCCGGAGCAGGTTATGTGCAGAGTTTAGGCTCAAGTCGGCTATAAAAAGCACCGCCCTTTCACTTTCACCCAATCCTGTTGACTTTAGCGCCAGGATTGTGCGAGGATAGGAAGAGAGTATTCAGAGACCGGACTGATCCGCTGGCTTCCCATTACCATATTCTCTATGAACGCTATAGATTTCCAGCTGAGGGAATACGTTACAATTGTAATCTGCTAGAGCCATAAATTGGCAGCGCCACCAAACGCAGCCGTGCGCTCACAGTAGCGCAAACAGGAACCTACATGCATTCAGTTGGTGATGCAGAAAATCTGAGCCAGAATACTGGAATAAAGGTTGTACTTGTTCTTACTGAACTGCTGAATATGTTTGTAGTATTCCCTGGCCATCTGCCCACGCTTCAAATAAAAGAAGCGTTTTACTAAATCAGGTAACATAAATTAATAGTCCATTATATTGATAATCAGTCTGACGTGGAATTTCATGTGAAATGTTTTAATATAATTCATTCATAAGATTCCCCAGGGTGATAGGGTACCTATTAAAGTGGCCGGTGAGTGTGTATAACAGATAATATTAAATCTTAAATTAATTTCACATAGATTTAGCAAAAAACTAAAGTGATTTTCATTTATCATTCATAATGGGACAGTCAGACCTACATAATGTTTAAATCTGCTGCATTAAGTTTAAAGTTTAAGCGCTCTAAAAGAGGGAGGGAGATTAATTAAGGTTGTGAAATAAATATAGTGGTGAAATAAATATAATTTATGAATTTAAACGATCTGCAATTTTTTGCCAGCACTCCTCTCTGGCTTTATTCGCACCTACAGTGTTGCTTTTGGCCGTAAAGATTTCTTTGAAATCCTCATAGCCCTGCATTATTAAAACCTGCTCCTCCTGACTGAATTATACGGACCGCCATCTATCCACTTGATTCGGAGTAGGCGTCAAATGACGCGTCAAACGCCCCCTTTTATGTGAACGCGCACAGAGCAGAAACCAGAAAGCCGCGGTTAACAAAGATAGTTGATAACCACCGTCGTGGTACAGTTATCTCTGATCGCGAGTTTCAGGTTTGTTAAGCCAGCTCACCCAAAGAAAGCCTGGCTGTGTTGAACTTGCTTCGTAGTATACCCCTCAGGTGAAACACAGACACAACGAAGAATATATGAGATATGGATTTTCTTATCTTGAAGACAAAGGTCAGTGATGGTTATTCAGCTAAAACTATATATTTTGAGTTCTTTTTGAAACTACTGCTCAGTGGTTGCACTGTTTTATTTCATGTTTGTGCATAAAAGCACTGTTGAGTCTTAAAAATGGCTGTTACTGAAATGTTGTGTTTGTTATGTCAGCTTTATGATTAATGCTTAAATAAGTGACTAGATCATTTTAATAGGAAACTGTTACATATTCAGGAAGTGGGTACTCAGCAAATGCTACATGTTTGAGTTCTTTTTGAAACTACTGCTCAGTGGTTGCACTTTTTTATTTCATGTTTGTTCATGTTGAGTCTGTTAAAAAAAGGTGAAGTTACTAAAGTGAAGTGTTTTGGATTTAATTAAAATGCAGCTAATTGAGCATCAAAGCGAATATTTCCCACTTGAAGCCATTTTAGTTTTTGCCATTTTGGTTCACCAATAAACTTATTTTTTTTTTGTTGGCATTCTGTGATATTCTATTTTACAATCTGCCAGTATTTGCCAAAACTCTATCCTAAAATTACAAAGCACGTGCAGTAAATTCAGCTCAGCATTCGGTTGAAAGTGATGAAGCAGATGATGACAGTTGGGTGCATCACACCCAATGATGACTTTTATAAAACAAGTACAGAAAAGCGTCAGAGCAACAGCCGACAGTAACATTTGTCCTCTGCAAGTGTTGCTGTCCTTCCCTGAGGCAGTCAGCAGGACATAAGTCACTGTGTTCTGACCTGTAACTGGAGCGCTGACTTTGGTCAAAAACTGGCATTTTAAAGCTGCCAGGAAAAAAAAAAGGAAAAGAGAGAAATCCACAGCGCTTCTCTAAACAGAAGAAGTAGCATCTGATGGATGAAGAGAGGAGTTAGATCTCAGAGCTGAAAAACAAAATGCTGGATGGGATCCAGACACAAAATTCAATACAAGGAGATCAATTGGTCTCAATACCAAATATTTACAGAGAATTGAGACGGCAGAGTAGAACTTGAATTCTCTGATGCACAACCTCTGCATACTGTAAAATGTTTTTTTTTTTTTTTCTGCCTGCACAAGTACCTCAAAACATGACAGGTCAGGTGACAGCACATCCACTCAGCCGGTTTTGCAGATCCGCGCCTATCCGCTCTTTTCCCCCTCAACAAAGTCCAGGGTTCTAACGGCTTTTCCCAGTTATTCCAGTCGAAACAGACCAGCTCGCCACTCGTGTAGCCTGGAACATCCTTCTTCGTTGTGTCCTTCCTCTCACGTCAAACCAGTGCCATCCATCTTCTCTGCGCAGGGAGATCCTTCAGCCGCTTCACCCGGGTCACGTCAGCCATGAAGGGACAGATGTGTAGCTTCTTTGCTGTGGAGCTATGTGACCTCGCAGTGGTACGCCGTGGTTCTTTGAAGGCAGAAAATGATGTAAAATTAATGATCAGTTTTGACTCGTTGCTTTCTTTAACAGAAGTGGTCGTGTCTGGAAAAAAAGCCCCATGATGCACCGCATCATGACTGCTGCAAATGGAACAATTAGGACTTAACTGGATTATATTTAACTTTGTAAACTCAGAATGGTTTTTGTAAAGTGCCTTGAGATTACTTTGTTGTGTGTTGACCTTTCGGTAAGCACCGCCCCCTTCCTAGTTACTGTTGTTAGGTAGGACAAACTTTCTGCTTCTGCGTTAAGGACTGTGTTAATTCACTATATTTCCGATGTGTATCATCAGTGTTAATATTATACTATAATAACTCCATAGTGAAATATTGCTGCTGGGGACCTGCAACAGTGACTCGAGGTGTCCAGAACATTTGGAGGGACATTTTTATTATCTTTCCCAAACCAAAACAAACGGTGAAAAAACAAAGGCTGTGGGTTCAGTTATGTGTCCATCCACAACTGAACGTGGGGAAAGTTACAAAACACACCTACATATACTCCAAGGTAAGTTTACTTAGTTTATTAGATGATTGATTTGACCACCGTTTAGTAAAAGTAATAATATGATTTAGCAGCAGGGAGGGTGATGAGTTCTCTGTTAGCATTAGCTCTGGTCCATAGGTCTATCCCACACCAGAGCTATGTTAACATGAGACAGTCACAGCATTGTATTAATATAATTAATAAAGTGACGTTAACATCACTAGCCTCACCTTATACCTAACAAAATAAATATCCAGGGCCATATATATTTGTAGACAATAAGGCAGGCTTATAGCTGGCTAGCGAGCTCTGGTCATCGACACTAGACCAGAGCTAATGCTAACAGAGAACTCATCACCCTCCTTGCTGCTAAATCTTATTATTACTTTTACTTTTACTTCTGGACACCTCGAGTCACTGTTGCAGGTCCCCAGCAGCAATATTTCACCATGGAGTTATTATAGTATAATATTAACACTGATGATACACGTCAGAAATATAGCGAATTAACACAGTCCTTAACGCAGAAGCAGCAAGTTTGTCCGACCTAGCAACAGTAACTTGGGAAGTGCTTACCTAAAGGTCAATTGGCGTGATACAAGTGAACTGAACTGAATCGAGCTGAATTTAACATAAAGAAGGATTGGCACCTGCTAAATTCACAGCCGTGCAAGACTTTCAAAATGCTTTGGAAACAGAAACTGCAGTACCCACAATGCTATTATGTTGTCAGTTGACCTCTGTATATTTTAGGGCGAAATGCATCGGTTTTATCTTCTTTATTAGATCCAATCCTGCAGCCGGACACTTCGACATGGATGGAAAGCCTAATGAGAGCGAGGTCAGCTATAAAGCTCGACAGAAGAGGCTTTCTGTGACATTTTCTTTTGCTGCCATTGGTGGTAAACTGTATTGAATCTGCACAGTGACTGTGCTGCAGTGAATGTGGGGGAGACCACCGGAGCCCCTGGGAGACTTGGGATGTCTGATTATTTCACCTGGTGGGTTACGAGTGGGCCTGCACACACACTATGATACAATTCCATGATGCATTGTGTTTGAATAAGCATCACTAAAACTCAAAGCACTGGCGACGTTACCAGAGCTCTGTCATACACTTCTTCTTTGGAGCAGCGTGGATACCCATTTAAAGGTCCATGACTAGTCCCCAAGTGTGATTATGCTGCCTACATGTAATGTAGACGCTTCGTATGTTGTCTTTAAAAAAGGTCAGGCATAATTTTCTCTTTAATAATATTTGTGGTCTTGAGTTTCTAAGGGAACCAGGATGTTGGAGTAGTGGGCTTAGGAGGAACAAGCAGACTCCACATGTCATGGCCCCTGCCCAGGGCTGCATCCCCCAGGTCAAGCCACAGGTAAACATCCAATCACCCTTTAATTTAAATGCATAAGACAATGACAACAATGGAAAGACGGCTATAGTTATTGGAATTGCAATGTTCAGTCAAACCCATCTGCATGTTAACCATAGTCTGTATTTTTCAGCAAAAGCCATTAATGCACCTCATCATGTATTATTTCTTTTCGTTAACGGAGAAGTCTGCCGGTCCTGAATTGAAATTGCCCATTAATGAGGATCCACATAAACCAATGCTCCCGATAGACATCAGCTCCGCTGCTCACGGTTCGCTCCCTCATAGCTGCGTGAGAGCCAAATTAAGTTACTGCTAATACAATCATTTCCTCCCGCTGCTGCTGCTGCTTTGGATTAAAAATAATCAACACTGTGAAGCGGCAGCTTTGCATCTACAAACTATGTGACGAGCATGCGGGCCGATCACAGCGTTCTCCTCCAGGGTTTTTGCCTGAAAGCTTGAAAGCTACATGCCACTGCTTGATCCAACCAGAGAAAAGAAAGTCGTGTCAGTTGATTACCGGTAATTTGTTAAAAAGAGAGACATTTACCTTTTTCTTTTTTTTTGGCGCTTGTGGCCTTTATTTGCAGTGAAACAGAGATGGAAAGACGGGAAGACGTGCAGCAAAGGGTTGCAAGCTGACAGTCGCACCTGCGAGGAGTAAAGAAACAGTATCTCCTGAGTATCTGTGACATCTCTGGTGGATCCACCTCATGTACAACAGCTCCCCCTTCAGTTGTGTCTTTCCAGCTCTGTAATCAGCAGGTGGTTTTAGGTGGTGGAGTTGGCCTTAAAGGTAGGATAAGTAGTTCTATGTATTTTGAGGACACGTTGCACGTTTTCTGTGGGATGTGCAGGACCGATGCACCAAATGAAAGCATTGTATGCCACAATGTGTCCACGTGTACGCTGTAAACTGCAAGTTTGTTCCAAAGTTAATCCATCTCGACATGTCTTTTTCTGTTGGAGGAATATCTTTTGAAGATGGTGAGCTCGTTTCATGCCACCCGCTTCAGAGGTTCAGCAAGGACGAAGCCTGGTGAGGTTAAAGATAGGAAAGCTGGATTATTCTATTCTGATATGGGCCTGTGATGTCACAAAACCCTGCAAATCAGAACAGCTCACTGAATGACATATTTTTAGATTCAGAATGTCCCTTACAAAAGTTTGTTTTTTCAGAGTTTGAGTTTTCAGCCACTTCAGACACCTAAATACTTGCTTTCAGCCACAAATTTTTTTTGATTGTTTTTTTCTGTTTTTTCTCCTTTAAAGACACTGTAAGTAATTTCTGGATGGCATCGCATCGATTGTTATTTGAGGGAAACATCAACAAACCTCCAGTTTGTTCCGTGAAAAATCAAACACCATCATGAAAGCAAAACTAAAGCATATAAACACAAACCCCTCCCCCCTGTCAGTGACTGGCTGGAGCAATGTTTGTCATAGTTTCCTGTCCACTGAGCCAGGGATATGAATGCAATCTGATTTCTTATGAAATGGGCAACTAGCAGATGGTGAGAAAACATTTACTGAAGGTGACAGTATATTCTATGTACATGTAGAATTGCTTACCCTACCTTTAAGTAAAAGTCCCAATAGAGGGAACATTCACTCTAAAAAGTAATTCAGTTGCCTTGTAAATATAACCATTTAGAAAATGTATATTAGCTTAATAAAATCTCTAAATATCATGTATGAAATTGTTTTAGTTGGAGATGCCAAAAATAAATGAGTAAAAATCCAACTGTTAATTTTGTGTTAAGTGTACATCTATTGTTTTAGTTAATTTCATGAGAATAAATTAGTATATGACAAACTGGTAATATTTATAAAATATGCTCAATAACACTGGGTAGGTTTCCATCATAATATTTGAGAATGGAGTAATTATACAGACCAGTTTAAAGAAATAGAATTATTACTGATTCCAACTCAATGTCTTTAGTCTTTTAACAATTCACCCCCCAAAAATGAGTAGATATTACAAGACCCACCCATTAGACACGGCTACCTGCCTCTGATTGGCTAGAGACACTTAACTTGATGACGTCAGACGCATTTCCACGCGCCTAAACAGAGGTGGTTCAACGGAAACGAAGCTACGAGCAACCGCGAGCAACGAACAACAGCACCTGTCCCGCCATTCCACCGATCTCATTCTCAACCAAAAAAGAACAACAGTCTTGGTAAGTACCCAGCCAGCAAATGTTAATTAAATATTGACTGTGTCTTCATACTCTATTTGTTTATTTGGACGGGACAGTAGCCATGTTTCACATGACGCTCGTCATGTTTCAAGGCGAGACGGTACAGTTAAACTACCCAAAAAATAAAAACTATACGCGTTTAAACCATTTACAAAAACACTATCATGTGTATCATGACATTCATTGTCTATACAACTCAAATAATTGTAGGCACCATCGTACTTTGCATTGTTTTTCTTTGAGGGAAAACTTTAAGAATCCCGCCGGCTTGTGCCAGCAGCAGGGAGTTGTAGTTAATTTGACATACGCTACAATGTGTTGGCTCACTGAAAAAACTACAAATAAAATGGTTGCCAAGCGCGGTAAACGCGCGCTCTTCTGTCCCTTGTTAATGCTAATTCAAACTAAACGCGCTTCATTGCCTTTAACGCAGCCATATACCGGTAGTGGGGCTGCAACGATTCGTCGACGTTATCGATAATAAAATCAGTTAGCAACGAATTGCATTGTCAACAATTGTGTTTTTCCAATGGAGTGAGGCATCTCACAATAGCGTCTCTGACGAGCGGCAATGTCCGCTTGTGGTTGTGCGGCGCGAGCGTGGGGTAAATGTTTAACGTTAATGTATTGGTGTTTTGTTTTGTAGACGTCCAATTGGTGGTGAATTCTGCAATTAATGCAGGAACTTCAGGAAACCCTGGCTGTGTGAACAATGGCGTCTGCCTGTAAGTCCAGCAAACTGTTTCATCATTAAGACATTTTATGTATTTTCTCAAGATACATGCCCTATCTTTTATATCACAGCACCAACAGTGCTATGGAGGAGAAGTAGAAGTAGAGTTGAAACATCCATGTCATCTATTTATTATAGTGTTAAAGGAGGATTAAAGGTGGGGTGGGTGTTGTTTTTTTGCAACACTTTTTACAATATTGCCTGAAAACCTTTTCACATTTCCATTGCACCCACTGAAATAAAATGTTTGCAAAAAAAACTAAACATTTTGGTCCAGTCTAGAAGGTATAATCAGAGAAAAACTCTGACCAATCAAAAAAGTGATCATCACTATTTTGATTGGCTGCCTAATACGTCCATCAAATATCACCCCTCGCTCCCTCCCTCCCTGTGGTTCATGCAGTCGTGAATCATGTAAAGGCGTGGTTTCGAGGGGTGAGCTGAAGAGGAGGAGGCGGAGCCTTTGGGAGGAGGGAGGGAGTGTATATTTTCAAAATCTCACTTGAGTTGGATTGCTGGAACCGTTTTTCAAACAACACCTACTCCACCTTTAAATGACTAAACATTGAAACAATGATTATACAATTTCAGTAAAGAAGTGAATAAGCAAAATAAGTTGCACTTTGATTTAGATTTTCATCAAGATCAAGTATTGGAATTATAAACTGCAGGTACAAATTGCATTTACTTGAGTACTTAAAATAAAAAATGTCTGAGTATCTGTACTTTACTGTAGTATAAATAGCCAATCTACAAGCTTACAATGTGTTGCAATGGGACGTTGTGAGCTTGTAGATCTTCTATTTGTACTATTTTCTTTTTACTTCTTAGGGAAGATTTCAAAATGTCAGTACAATGCATTGATATTAATGGAGTTTCTAAGCTCAACTTTACCTCAGTACAAATTTGACGGAGCAACTGCCACTTGTAGTAGACTAAGTAGAGTTATACTAATATTTGACCATGAGTATTACTGGTGTTGTACTGGCATTGTTAACCACTGACTTGTGACTAAGCCTTGCCTGATCTCAGTTATTTATAGTTATTGTTAATTGTTATTGTCTTCCGTTGCACTGTTGGTAAAATTAACAATAATGTCATATTCCCATCACCATTTCCACATCATTGCCCACTCGTTTAACCATGTTCAACCTGGTGTCCCAATTTGGTGAATTTAGGTCAAATTATAGCAAAAGTAATCAATCTAAAAGCTCACACTTGGAGCTTGTAGATAAGCTATTTCCACATTTGTGAAAATATTTTCAAGTATACAATTATTTAACTATATTCCTGAAACATTGTGTTGCAGATATTATGCATTTACCATTGCATTGTCTGCTGCCTTTGTATGAACACAGCTGCTCCAATAATTCTTCACTGTGTGATATTTTGAATTTGGCTATGGTTATTCTCCTTGAGGAGGATTGAAATGTTGAGTTATTTAGATTTTCCATTAACTACAGTTGGGAGTAGATCAGTGGAATTGGGTGTCATTTTTATAATTAGTATGACAGATATTAGTCAAAAACAGTTTTTGAATGAAAGTAACGTTAAACCAGTCTGTTGGTTCCCTGTTAACACTATTGTATTTATCATCCTTTTTCTTTTTTCTGTTTTACAGCTCATGGAATGGCGATGTAAACTCTGCACATCCGTGGAGTCATCACTAGGGACACTTCTCAAGCATTACAGAGTGAATCACGGTACTTTTGGTCGTGGATATTCAGTTCCTGTCTTCATTTAAACTGTCCTTGCACATTTAAGACATGGGGTGGCCTGCGCACACACTTGCGTAGATGTCAAGATTCTAAGGAAACTGAAGAGTGTGAATCGATAGAAAAAGTCATTTTGGGGGTGAATTATCCCTTTAATTGCAATAACTAATTACTTTAGTTACTAATGTATCCTAAACGGTCATATCTATCCCCTGCGACTCTCCGTCCTGTTCGTTTCCTGCTAGACGAAATGCATGTCTTAATATCAACTGTTTTTGATCCTAAAACTGTGTGCAAACAATTGTATACAAACTGCATTGTATCTACTTTTCATCCATTGTAATGTTAATTCAATTGAGACAGAGTAGACTTTGAAGTTGGTACAGTAAACAAAAACCCAGCTTGGATTTGTAAAATATTGTATTAATGTTTAAACTGTTTCTGTCTGCAGAGTGGAAACCCCATTCAGCAAATCAGAGGGGTCGTGATCCGGTGTCTCATCGACCATCTGGGAGAAGATCCCCGTGACTTGATCAAGGACTTTGAAGTTAGTAAAATAAAGTGTTTTAACAATAAGTAGTTTATATAAGCTATAAATCACGAGGAGACGTGGTTTATTGGTGAATATATAATGGCTGCGCAGCCTTAACACCCCCGACGCGTTAGCGTTGGGTGTTTTATTGCGGAGTGATTTATTAATAATAATAATAATAATGCATTTTATTTGTGGCCGCCTTTCAAAACACTCAAGGTCACCTTACAGTGCAAAGTAAAAAGACAGCTGTAAGAAAACATGTTAAAACATCACAATAAAACATAAAAGGAAAGAACCAACAACAACAAAAACCCAGTGAGAGCAGGGAACATGGGGGGAAGGGTCAGAGAGAGTAGGCAAGTGTGAATAGATGAGTTTTAAGTCTGGATTTGAATTCGGAGAGAGAGTTGATATTGCGGAGGTCTTGTGGGAGATCAAGCAGTATGTAGCACAGCAGCAACAAAGTTTAGAATGATAATACCTTAAACATCATCATTGCATTTTCATTGATGAGATTTTATTTTGCTTTATTCCATGACTGCATCTGTGAAAGCAGCTATTGTTGCTCATTGTGTGTTTGGTAACGGAAACAGTGTGAAAGTGAGCTCTTACTAATTGTCTTAATGTGTGCAGGATGCTGCTGGTGCACCTGTCAGTGTAGAAGAGGAGTTGTCCGCAGAAGTGATGAAGATCTACCTGCTGCCAAACCCAGAAGCATCAACTGCTGATCCTACTGATGTAGGCATTGTGATTGAGGGAATGGGAATCCCTGTCCTCACCAACCTTGGGGATCTTAGCAGAGCCTGCTGCCATCTCCTGGGACTGACCTACGTCTTTGATCTGAAGTACCCCCCGAAGCTCAAACATAGCTTTGAGGTTTTCCAAAAGGTGCTGCTCGAGCTAGACTCTCTACACCTTTCACCCAAAGTTCAGAGACTAAAAAAATGTCTGCTTGCCTAGTTGCTGACTACGATTCAGCAAGATGCTTTCGGGTATACCCACTAAAAGTGGATTCATCGTCAAAACAGCTTTTGCACTGGTATTGTTTGCTGCCATGTAAATAGAAGAGCCACTGTTCCAGATTGTGATTGAGGAGCTCACTGTCCTTTATGTTCACTGAAAGTGGATTTGTCTAGTAACAAATGTTTTAATGTTTACAGAGATAACAGTTGGATGTTTGAAAGGAAAAAGGGGGAAAAAGAATGTTTTAATGTTTACATTAGAGTTTTAAGGCTGCATTTGAAACTGCCAAACAGCGTCTGGCTGCTTTTGTGGTAATGACTTACTGTCATTTTGAAGAGCTCATAGTTCCTGTTGCACTATGTTTGAGAGACACAGCACACAAACACTTTTACCCATACGTTTTTGTTTAGCCAAAGTTGTTAAAGTTTAAGCTCTATATTGTGGTAGAAATAATTGCTATGGAGCTCACACCCTACCCATCAGGCCTCCAGGTTGGTCAGATTGCAGAGGCATTAGTCAAAAAGCACCCGTGTCTCACAGATCGGTCGTAATGGCTGGATTAATTGGCACTATTTAGGGCCTTTTCTAATCCACTGGTGCTCTGGCCTTCAGTACCCTAAAAGGGGTGGAGAGTTAAGGTGTGTGATGTCATGGGAGTGGACTCGAAATGCACTTTTTTTTTTTATTGTTGTTTTCCTGAAGTGTTCACTGGTCAAATTTGGTCTATTAAAAACTGAATTGACTGTATAATTGCCTTGTGTATTCATTTTGACAAGGGTGAATAAAGATTTATTTTTTATAATTATTTATTTATTTATTTATATATATATATATATATATATATATATATATATATATATATATATATATATATATATATATATATATATTTGAATACAGTTAATATTGAGTAAATGTAACAATTCGCTTTGTTAAATCATACACTCATATTTAGTTGGATCAACCTAGCATTTCAATTATATATACTCAATATTTTATGTGGTTTTGACCTAGGTTTTCTATTGCACATTTAAGCATATCTACTCAATTTTTATATGCCGAGGTGCTTAACATTGTTATTTAGATTTGCTTAAAGGTTTTAGTTGCACTTACTCAATTCTTGAGGTTTATTTTACAAAATTTCATAGCAGTCAAATTTACTCAATATGTCTGAGTGTAAAAATGGTTCACCTAATTAATTGAGTAGATAGGCGTTTTTGTTTTTAGAGTGTTTGAAACAAGCAGTTCTGCACAGAAGGGAAAATACATAAATATTAGCAGGGAAAATTTAGTTAAAGGGTGAACATAAAAGCTCTGCTTCAGTCCCTCTGGCTGCAGGATTACAGCATCATATATATGACATCATTAAATTACTAGTGAGGCTTGTAGCAGCAGGCTTACTGGAAGAGGACCTAGTATCAAATTGATATACAGGAAAGGTTCTTGTTTACAAATCTGCTTTCAGTTTTTTGGTTTGACAGCAGATCATTTGAAAAATGTATTGAAACAGAACATTGATTAGCTGCCTTTTCATCAGTGGATGAATTTTCTTATTGGAGTCAAGTAATTAAGGATTTTCCTCTCACATACTGAATTCATATGAGTAAACCCAAGTTTCTCAGCGAGGCAGCCAGCTCCTGTAAACACTCCAGAAAGCTGCTTTGCATGTAAGACAATTTAAAACATTACATTTGTTTTTGCAAATACCTGTGCCTCCATCTATGCAAAAACAATGGAAGTTTGTTTTGCAGCACTGATGGAACTCTACTGAAATCTCAAGGATTACAAGTTTCAATCCTCCATTTGTAGATGATCTAGGTAAATACAGCAACACTATAATTATTCTAATGACAGGTTTTAGTTGGAGGAAAAGTTTCCAGGAGAAGTTGGTCTGTTAGACTTTGCAGGATCTTTTTGTTGACAGTGAAAGAGGAGAGATTTGAAAATGACGGCAGATTTTAAATGGGAGTGAATTTAACTGAATCCTCCTTTAATAATCCCCAAAGGAAAATTATTATGATCCAGGATAGATTTAGAACAAATAAACAAATAAACTGATGATATTACCTGCAGAATCGGCAGGCGACACAGAAGAATCCTCTTGGTAGGAAACATGGACAGAAACTCACAGCCAACGGTTTACTGGGGTGCATAGACGCTCCTTCACAGTAAGACGTTCAGATCAAATCTGATGCATCCGTCGTCTGCGTCTATCACCATAGACTTTGAAAGGAGTGACGTCTTCTGTTGGCAAACTGAATTATGAGCTCTGTGAGTCTGATCGTCTGCGTTGATTTTTGACTTTTCCCGCTTCAACGCATGCGTCAGCCAGTCGGGTTGCCGCTACACAGCTGGAGCTGGCCAATGAAATCCCACTCAGAGGGGGGACTAATTGACCTTTCAGTAAGCACCGCCCCCTCCCTAGTTACTGTTGCTAGGTTGGACAAACTTGCTGCTCCTGCATTAAGGACTGTGTTAATTCGCTATTTTTCCGATGTGTATCATCAGTGTTAATATTATACTATAATAACTCCATGGTGAAATATTGCTGCTGGGGACCTGCAACAGTGACTCGAGGTGTCCAGAACGTTTGGAGGAGACATTTTTATTCCCTTTCCCAAGCAGAAACAAATTGTGAAAAAACACAGGCTGTGGGTTCAGTTATGTGTCCGTCCACACAAGCAACTGAACATGGGGAAAGTTACAAAACACACCTACATTTACTCCAAGGTAAGTTTACTTTGTTTATTAGATGATTGATTTAACCACCATTTAGTAAAAGTAATAATATGATTTAGCAGCAGGGAGGGTGATGAGTTCTCTGTTAGCATTAGCATTAGCTCTGGTCCATAGTGTCGACGACTTCTCCACTATGGACCAGAGCATGCTAGCCAGCTATAAGCCTACCTCGTTATCTACAAATATATATGGCCCTGGATATTTATTTTGTTAGGTATAAGGTGAGGCTAGTGATGTTAACGTCACTTTATTAATTATATTAATACAATGCTGCGACTGTCTGATGTTAACATAGCTCTGGTGTGGGACAGACCTGTGGACCAGAGCTAATGCTAACAGAGAACTCATCACCTCCCTGCTGCTAAATCATATTATTACTTTTACTAAATGGTGGTAAAATCAGTCATCTAATAAACAAAGTAAACTTACCTTGGAGTATATGTAGGTGTGTTTTGTAACTTTCCCCACGTTCAGTTGCTTGTGTAGACGGACACAACTTAACCTACTGCCTGCATTTTTCCAGCGTTTGTTTTATCTTGGGAAAGAGAATAAAAATGTCTCCTCCAAACGTTCTGGACACCTCGAGTCACTGTTGCAGGTCCCCAGCAGCAATATTTCACCATGGAGTTATTATAGTATAATATTAACAGTGATGATACACATCGGAAATATAGCGAGTTAACACAGTCCTTAACGCAGAAGCAGAAAGTTTGTCCGACCTAGCAATGGTAACTAGCGAGGGGGCAGTGCTTACTGAAAGGTCAATTCAGAGCATGCGGGTTGTTTGTGTATGATGGTGTTTGTGTATGCTGTGATGAAGAAATAGCACCAACCGCAACGCACCCTTGCGAATGAAGCGTTAGTGAGCACCGCACTCCCTGCTTCTTTCAGCCTCGCTGCTTCGTTTTCCTGCAGTCTAAGAGGAGAAAGGCGTTAGGATCCAGGAAACGTTCCTGCAGCCATGACTTTGTGAACCACATGCTAATTAATTCCCAACAGTCACACTCGGTCTTCATCAACACTTCAAGCTTTTCCATTATATGTGCCGGTGATTGCACATTCTCCGTGACAGTTGATGAAAGAAATGGTTTAAACGTCCTCCTCTTTGCTCTCCGTTTTTAATCCCGCCCTACATCATTGATGTCTCCTCTTCAACCTGTCTGGCTTTGGGGTCTTATTCTGGGTATTACTCTGGCTTTGGGAAGCTCAATTAGCTGCTCCCAGTTGTAGGCAACACTCCCAATGTCATGGTTACTCATTGCAGCAAATGCTAAAACGTGCCAGAATTACCAGCAAAAAATCCTTTTTAGCAGCACAGCCACTTTTCTTCAGGCCAGTGAAGAAAAGTGTTTCAAAAGTCAGGGTTTTAGCAGAAAAAAGAAAAATGATGCCAAGACAGACAGTATTACCAGACCTACTGCAACAGGATGCCACTAGAGATGTGAGACGTTGTTCATTAAAAGGTAATTAATTAACCTAAACAGAAGCGATAAGAGGATAAGGCAACTATACAGCCCTCAGTACAGAGCTTGAAGGGAGAGTCATCAGTTTTCAAGCGTATCACAGTCGCGCTGTCTCGCCGCTGATGGTTCTGTTTGAAGGCAGAAAATGATGTAAAATTAATGATCAGTTTTGACTCGTTGCTTTCTTTAACAGAAGTGGTCGTGTCTGGAAAAAAAGCCCCATGATGCACCGCGTCATGACTGCTGCAAATGGAACAATTAGGACTTAACTGGATTATATTTAACTTTGTAAACTCAGAATGGTTTTTGTGTAAAGTGCCTTGAGATTACTTTGTTGTGTGTTGACCTTTCGGTAAGCACTGCCCCCTTCCTAGTTACTGTTGTTAAGTCGGACAAACTTTCTGCTTCTGCGTTAAGGACTGTGTTAATTCACTATATTTCCGATGTGTATCATCAGTGTTAATATTATACTATAATAACTCCATAGTGAAATATTGCTGCTGGGGACCTGCAACAGTGACTCGAGGTGTCCAGAACATTTGGAGGGACATTTTTATTATCTTTCCCAAACCAAAACAAACGGTGAAAAAACAAAGGCTGTGGGTTCAGTTATGTGTCCATCCACAACTGAATGTGGGGAAAGTTACAAAACACACCTACATATACTCCAAGGTAAGTTTACTTAGTTTATTAGATGATTGATTTGACCACCGTTTAGTAAAAGTAATAATATGATTTAGCAGCAGGGAGGGTGATGAGTTCTCTGTTAGCATTAGCTCTGGTCCATAGGTCTATCCCACACCAGAGCTATGTTAACATGAGACAGTCACAGCATTGTGACAGACAGTATTACCAGACCTACTGCAACAGGATGCCGCTAGAGATGTGAGACGTTGTTCATTAAAAGGTAATTAATTAACCTAAACAGAAGCGATAAGAGGATAAGGCAACTATACAGCCCTCAGTACAGAGCTTGAAGGGAGAGTCATCAGTTTTCAAGCGTATCACAGTCGCGCTGTCTCGCCGCTGATGGTTCTGCTAACTAAAACACCGAGGGCGGGCGGCGGCGTAATCCCTGCAAGGTCAAGTTCTGATGTTGCTTTGTGATCCTCTGAAGTGACTGTCACAGGCCTTTGCCACGGAGAGCACAAATGATTCATTACACGAATGAGCCGGGGCCGCGTGCCTCTGCAGAGACGGCGGACATAAGTGTTATTAATGAAAACACAGCCCTTGGACGAGCCGCCGTGACTGGCACTGAGCAGGCCGGGTGTCGCGATCAGCCGGGCACGGGCACTTCTGTCCGTCGGGAAGAGAGAGAGGGGCTCGAATGAGCGCAACAAATTCTCGCGCTGCATTAAATGTCGCCTTTCGGCTTTGCCAGGATGACCTCTGTGGCCAATTATAGGGGAGGCTAATGCTTTGGCTGACATATCTATTTGAATGGATGAGATGTTTTTCTCATTCGCTGACACAGGAGATCACACGCCTATTATCATCACAATGGTTGTATGTACAAGCTTATGCAAATGCCTCCTCGCGCAGCACTGACTGTCAGGCCCGCCGCATATTAGCTTTGTGCTTGGAAGAATGGCGAGTGTGAAAAGAATAGGAGGGATAAATTCAGGGTTGCTGGGATATCGCTGCCTGAGCTGTGAGGGCGACGCACCGAGATAACAAAGCCTTTATTCCAGCCGGGTGTAATCATGTTTAGTTAGTTCATCCGAATTGATTTCCGGAGCTGCACTGAGTTACCGGGGGTGTCGCGTGGTCTCGAAGGAAGTCTGGAGACCAAGACATGGGTGACTTTCGCATCTGCAGCCAGAGAATCAGGAGACATCGAGACTCTGATCTGATAAAGAACAAAATTGATTTCTTTTTTCTCCCGAAAGTTCAAAATGCTAAATTTGAACATCCTCTCAACGTTGACTAAGAAGCAAGAGTCTCCCCGTCTGTCCTTAGAGCCCTCCTGGCCCCCACCTCCTCCTCTACCACGTGGACTCAAAGACCTGAGGCACAGAGAGAAATGGAAAACAGCAGCCTGAACTGAGGAAATGATGCAGTTGCTTTGACCGATCCCCCAGAGCAGCCATTCCCAAACTTCAGAATACCAAGGCCCAATTTGAAATGTGAAAAGTCTCTGCGGCCCACTCAAACCTTTAATCACATCTGTGGTCAACATACAAGACTAAAAGCTACATTCCAATACTAATGTAAGGGGTCAACAAATAAGGTGACATTTGTCATATTAAGATGACAGTAGAATAACACTCAATTGGTTTGTTTTATTATTTCTAAATATTTTTAAATCTCGTAATAAACATTTTACAGTAATTAAAACTTTTTTTTTTTTTAATCGAGGATTTAAAACATATTTGTCTATTTTTAATGACCTCGCACGGCCCACCTGCAGTACCACAACAGCCCACCAGGAGGCCGCGGCCCACACTTTGGGAATCACTGTTCTATATATTTGTTGATTGTATTTTTGTCCATTGTTGATAACTAAAGTGTTTATTCAGAAATAAGAATGTGATTTTATCATGCTTTTTATTTGTAAACTTTCCTTAATATTTCATCATTAAAGTTAGTGTTCTTTAAAAAGCTCACTTTCCTAAGTGTATGCATACTTTTACAAAGGTGAATGAAAGTAATACCTGCATGTGGAAGCACAGGTTCAGAGCTCATTTCCTCAGAATAAATTGCATCTTTTTTTTCCAGTCATGTCTGTGTTGGGTTTTTTAGACACACACATTACCATGACAAGAAAAAGTGAATCAGTTGCCATGTATGAAATTGATTAATCAAGGAGATGCATTTATGATATGAAAAAGATAAGTTTATAACACTGAAAAATGGTCTGTATTGCTTCCAGTTTATGTGCTACAGTGATATTATATCATGAATGTAGGACATACAAGTGGAAGCGGACATGCTCGTTTCGTCATCTCAAACAATTTATTAAGATAAAAGCTAACAATAATGATGGGTATACTACAACAAATAATTTCTACAGGTCAGAATTCACAGTGAGACAAACATGAGCATGGGACGTGAAATGAAATGAAAAATACTTTATTAAGGGGAAATTCAAGGCTGATGGCTGCTGGCAGGAATGATCTTCTGTATCTTTCCGTCTTGCAACGGACCTGAAGAAGCCTCTCACTGAACACACTCTGTTGTTTGATCACTGTGTTGTGGAGAGGGTGTGAAGAGTCCTCCATCATCTTCATGGAGAGAGTGTGAAGAGTCCTCCATCATCTTCATGGAGAGGGTGTGAAGAGTCCTCCATCATCTTCATGGAGAGGGAGTGAAGAGTCCTCCATCATCTTCATGGAGAGGGTGTGAAGAGTCCTCCATCATCTTCATGGAGAGAGTGTGAAGAGTCCTCCATCATCTTCATGGAGAGGGAGTGAAGAGTCCTCCATCATCTTCATGGAGAGGGTGTGAAGAGTCCTCCATCATCTTCATGGAGAGGGTGTGAAGAGTCCTCCATCATCTTCATGGAGAGAGTGTGAAGAGTCCTCCATCATCTTCATGGAGAGGGTGTGAAGAGTCCTCCATCATCCTCATGGAGAGGGTGTGAAGAGTCCTCCATCATCTTCATGGAGAGGGAGTGAAGAGTCCTCCATCATCTTCATGGAGAGGGTGTGAAGAGTCCTCCATCATCTTCATGGAGAGGGTGTGAAGAGTCCTCCATCATCTTCATCGAGAGGGTATGAGGAGTCCTCCATCATCTTCATGGAGAAGGTGTGAAGAGTCCTCCATCATCTTCATGGAGAGGGTGTGAAGAGTCCTCCATCATCTTCATGAGAGGGAGTGAAGAGTCTTCCATCATCTTCATGAGAGGGTGTGAAGGGTCCTCCATCATCTTCATGGAGAGGGTGTGAAGAGTCCTCCATCATCTTCATCAGGTTGTGCAGCATTCTTTTTTGTACAATCAGCTCCAGCGGCTCCAGAGTTCCACCCAGCACAGATCCAGCTTTCCTGATCAGTTTGTTGATTCTCTTCAGGTCTCTGGTTCTGGTTCTGCTGACCCAGCAGTGTCTGAAGGACGTCCACTGCTACGTCTTTCTGTCATCCTTCCAGTCGGTCTGTTTTTTAATTATTGCAGTTAATCATCTTGTTAGAGAACAGCATGTTACGCAATAAGCCCTAAAACACTGAACAGGACATGTGCATTCAAAAGTTTAGACTTAAAACAAGACTTGGGTGTCCAAAACGTTTGTACAGTACTGAACATACTGCCTCTTAACTAAAAATGGTTTAACTAGAACTTCATTTATCATCAAAAGAGAAGTTTGATGTATAAATATGTAGAAAATCTGTAAGCTTTCTTTTTGTCCTACCCAAGATGCACCTTGGAGCACAAATACTGCACATGATTTTGAACCAGCATGAGACTTGACCTGACTTCTGTCTGTGCAGAGAGGTTCTGGTTCTGGCAGCGCTGCAGCAGGAATGGAGGTAGACGTGGGTCCAGGACTGAAACCCAACTCTTTCTACCTGGCTGGAGGATGAAACATCTTCCAGTCTCTGCAGTGTTTTGGATCCACTGTTCTACTGCCCACCACGCTGTTCAGGGTCCTTCAGGTGATAAAGACCTGCACCTCCTGGAGACTCTGGAGGACCTCAGAGAACATCCTGGTGATTTCCAAGACAACTGGAACACCAGGACTTCCTGGATCAGAAACCACAATTAAATTCATTATATTCATTATTCACTATTCATGTTAACAAATATTTTAATGAACAAAAAAAAGTCAAAACCACTGACTTTTTAAAGATATCTTTCTCTCCCTATTTTTTGTTATTGGAGAAGTTATACTTCTTTAATTATAATAATAATAACAATAATGACAATAATAATAATAATAATAATAATAATAATAATAATAGGAAAGACATGAGGAAAAGCGTAGAAGGAAAATACAGAAAATTATCCAGTCATCCTCCTTTTCATTGTTGAATCAGAGCCTTTATTGCAACCAGGTCTCTTTCTACAGAAACTTAGACGGTTGCAGCGGTGAAGGAAAGAAAGCTGATGTGGAGAATTTACAGAGCAAATGTAATCCATAAATAAAATTATATCCAGAAATAAACTAAGAAATGAATGAATGAAGCTGGAAACGGTTTAAGAACTAGACTCTTTTTCTCACAACTCTGCATTCCGTTCCTCTTCTAACGTTGTTTGCTGTAAATGTGTATAGGCTACATAAGAACGGTGATTTTAGTGATACACTGAAGGATAACATCATTTATTAAGTTATCTAACGCAGAAATGGGCTGTCCCAAAGTCGAACAACGGCTGACTTGACCATCGTAAATTATCTTTGAGTTTTCCTGAGTTCAGGTTCAACAAAAATAAGAGTTTTTACAAAACCCGCTTTCTGGAAAACCTTCCATGGCCCCGCTTGTAAACAACTCTCTTATTGCTATGGTTACTCATCATCACTGGTGGTAAAAAATGAAAAAGTAATGAATGAAATCCCTTCAAGTGACACAGCATTCAAACCGGAATGAAAAATAATTTAGAAATTAATGTAGCCAATGACGAAGACTGCATTGAAAACAATCACAAACATGAACAAAGTCCGAAAAAATAACGGAGCTGCTGTAACGAGGTGACTCGTGAGCTGCGCTAAACATCCCATTTATGTAATATCAGAAATTCCTCCAGTCTGAAACAGCTTTCATCAGTTGGTGTACGTGACAGGTAAGGAGTTTAATATTGTTTAATATTTACCAAAAGTCCCGTGGATGTTTGTTATTTCTGAGAGACAGAATGCGGCCAGGAGAAATCTCGTTTTAACACGTGACATCTCGTGAGAATCAGCGTTATCCTCAGTTCCTACCATTGACGCATCACAGGACCTGATGACGCCAAAGCACGTTCTTTATAAATGCTTGTCTCCTTTTAGAATCCTTTCAGTTCCTATGAAATATCACAGTTTGTAGGCACTGCCGAAGCTCTCCACCAAGTATTTTTCATATCGCGACGGAAAAGTAATAATGTCAGACACCAAAAGAACAACCAGCAGTATGAATTCAACTAAAACATCTGCAGGGGCACCTTTGTGGAGCGACCTGGTCGTTACCTATGTTGTCCCAAGAAAACCACCAGTGTTTCTTCCCAGGCCGGTGGAGATGAACATGTACAACCCTCTCACTCGTGAAAAAGAGATGAGAACTGCAGCAGAGAAAGACTGCCATTCGCAGAGGGAAAAGATCAAAGACTTGGAAAAGGTTCTGGATGTTGAATGCCACGCCAGACTGCTTTGCGTAAAGGAGCTCAAGCGCATTACTGAAAATTTGCGCAAATCCATCAGAGCTCCTGAAGAGCAGTCAAGCAGTCAAGGTCAAACTAGATCTGAAGAGGCCCACATGTTGGTCCTCCAGGATCTAGAAAACCTAAATAAGCAGGTCCAAGATAACGGGAACCTTGAAACGGCCTCAACTAAGAGCACAGCATGAGATCAAACAGCAAGATCTCAGCTTGAAGGATTCTGCTACTGATGAAAAACAACCATCACAATCACATCAGGAGCAGATCAACAACTTGTTCATCCAAGTCAACGGTCTGACAAACAAGTTGCAGAGCAATAACAATCTTCTCACTGAGGAAAAATGGAAGAGAGTTACGGCAGAAAACAATTTACTTCGAAAGAGGAAGAACTTCAAGAGGTGGAAAGCCGCTTGCAGGAAGAGTACCATCGAAGAATCGTCGCTGAAAAGAAGCTGAAATGGTCACGCACTGTAGACGAATAACGTCTCTCCTGTAAAGCACCTCAGGAAGGCAGGAAAGATGGATCCAGATCTGCAGAGTGTTATGGTTTGTATGCGACCCCAAATGCACGACACAGACAGATCAGAGTTTTTCAGGTACAAGACCGTGTTTATTGAAACAATCCAACAGAGAAAAGTCCACTGCTGGAGGAAAGCAGTCACACGCACAGAAGTGCGAAGTCTGGGTCTGTCCAGAACTGGGGAGTAAACTCAGAAGTCCTGTCTTCAACCCCAGAAGAAAAGTCACTGGAAGAAAAAAACTCACAGACAGTTCAGTGAGACAATCCAACCAGACAGTATTCCATAGGTAAGGAATCCACACGCAAATAATCCAAACGATAGTATTCCACAGGGGCGTCTTCCACTAGGACGGTAATCCAAAGACGTAAATCCACACGGGTAAGTAATCCACAAAAACACCGGCACGAGGAGGGTGAGGGCGAGTACTCACTGGGAAGACACAAGGAACTCTGAGGGATGGCAAGAACTCGCACAGAGCTCCGGAGTGATCAGGTATTTATGCCTGTCAAGAAACGAGGCCACGAGCTGCAGGTGCGTGATTAGGTGACAAGCCTCAGGTGTGGGTAGGAGCGCGCCGCGCCCGCTCACGTCGCCAAGCGCGCAGCTCTCTGGCTGCGCGCTGAGACGTGCTGGGCATGTCCCCCTGAGTATGGTTCTGCTGCTCAGCCGGTGGTGTCACGACACAGAGGCTCTCAAGGAGCTGGAAAATGTAAAAAAGCAGCTGCAAGAGAAGGACATCGCTAACACTGAACTGGCTTCCAAGGTGAAAGAAATGGAACGGACCATTGAGGACTTTGAGAAGAAGGTGGGAGAACTCACTGAGGAGATAAAGTCTCTGCAGATGGACCCAAGTCCTCTGCAGATGGACCCAAGTCCTCTTCAGATGGACCCAAGTCCTCTGCAGATGGACCCAAGTCCTCTGCAGCAGAAAAAGCCCCGGAACCACAGAGTGTTTCTACTCAGACTGAGGCTTTTCTGTCTGAAAGTGTCCATGACTCCGAGGACGTCTCATCTCAGACTGAGGATATTGGATTTGACAAGGTCTCTGTATTAAAGGACGCTTCCACCCAAAGCGAAGCTTCTGTAGCCGAAGACTTCTCTGAATCAAAGGACATCTCCACTCAAACTGAGGATTTCAAAGGTGAGGATGTCCCTGAGTCAAAGGAGTTTTCGACTCAAACTGAGGCTTCTGTATCTGAAGACGTCTCTGATCTCAAGGGCGTCTCCGTCCACTAACTTGAGGTCATTGATGAAATCAGTGAACTGGAGGAATCACCACATACCAACAACCAATTCCTCCCAGAAACTGAAGAGGTCCTGACATCAGATCCTGACCCCAAAGCAGCAGAACAGCCTTCTTTTTGGAGGTGTTTCAAAAAGATGCTGACACGAAAGAGTCGCCGCCAGTACAAGAGCAGGAGGGGAATCCAAAATCCTCAGGTCACTGCAAACATCGCTCAAGAGAGAGAACGTCTTCAAGAGCAGGAGCACAAACAAACAAACAAAAAGAAATGGACAACCATCTTTTAAATCTATGTTTGCATTTCATCATGTAATTGTTTTTTCTGTGTTTATATATTAATATGGGTTTTCTCCGGGTACTCCGGTTTCCTCCCAACAGGATTCAGAAGAAATATTCAATAAAATGTGTTCTTCATCACAACTGTTATTGCTATTATAGTGTTATTCAAATGTTTAAAAAGGAAGGTAACATGTTTACTCTGAAAAAATGAATGTTATTATATCATGTATTTTACAAGTAAATCTTTCCTTAATATTGCATTGTTAAAGTTATGGTTCATGAAAAAAACTACATTTTCATAAATGTATGTTACTGTTACTAACGTCAATGATTTTAATATAAAAGTGTAGCAGGGAGACAAGTGTTGCATCTGCAGAAATCACCATCAATTTATTTACTTGTCCAGTTTATAATTTCTTTCAACCACTTTTAATTTGGAGTTAAGTTTGGTCATTTTTGATCATATTCTGGAGAAGAATATTCTAGAAAATCTTTACTCATTTCACACAGTCTCAAATCTCTAAAACAAATTAAGATCATTTTGGTTCTCTTGGATCATTTCAGCTACAGGTAGAAGGAAACAAAAACAGGACTTCCAAATACAATATTTAGCAAAAATATACTATATTTAGGCCTGGAGCACCAAAGGTGCATGGACCCTATTGAATTTCATATATTATATTATTATTATTATCACTGAATTTTGCACAGGCATTAGTTGTGTGTGAAACAGGATGTGGGTGATTCTGCCACACATAAATGTGAAAAATTCAGTCAGTCAAATCAATGAAAATCCCACATTTGTCCCTGGGGGTGGATTGTTATTCAGTCGATTCTGCAGATAACTGGTAGCCAGTGAAAGGATCTCATAATAGCAGTTATGTGTTCAGTTTTCCTGGTTCTTGCTTAGAACTCTGGCAACAGGGTTCATCATGAGCTGAAGCTGTCTAATCAGACAAAAGAGCATTATGGCTGGATGAGTTTCTGTAAATCTGCTCTGGACATCAGATCTCTGACTCTTTATATTTGTTTGAGATGAGAAAAAGCTGTGATAGTTACAGTCTTAATGTGGCAGCTTAGAACTCAGCTCTGAGTAGAGTCCAGACCCGGGGGGGGGGGGGCAGCAATGGGTGCAAGAGCCTGATAAAGGCTGCTTGCAGCTTTAATTGTCATATGTTTTCCACAGTGTCCCAACCTTTTTCTTGGAATTAGGGTTGGACAAATAAATACATGTGTGAGGAGACCACTGAGCAGATCATGTTGGTGTCTCCCTGCAGAGTAGACCTACAGCAGCATAGCTATGGTGAGGCCATGTTCTCTGTAGTTCTGCATCTCCAGAACTACAGAGACTGTACGATGCTTTGTTCTCAAACAAGATCAAAAGAGTTGAGTTTCAGTCCTGGATGCACATCTGCTTTTATTCCTGCAGCAGCGCTGCCAGAACCAGAACCTCTCTGCACAGGCAGAAGTCAGGTCAAGTCTGGCTGGTCAAGGCTGGTTTAAATGAAAAAATCATTCAGTATATTTTTTTTCTATTTGAAGTTTTATTTTGAGTGTCATCTTCAGTCTTCAGCGCTGAAAAGCAATCTCTTCACATCACAGGCAAAAATGAAGCAGTGCTATAACAACAGGTCTACCTTTGTTGTTTTCATGGCCTGCAAAACAATTAAACAAACTGTCAGACTTAAATCTTAAGCACCATGGACAGCTCACCGATCAGCAGTAAAAAAAAAAAAAAAAAAAAGAAAAGAAAAAGAAAAAAGAATGAAACACTCAGCTATCACAGGCAAATATGAAGCAGGCCTACCTTTGTTGTTTTCATGGCCTACAAAACAAGGCGCAAACGCCTGGGTCTTGGATTGAATGTAGAGATGATCTCGTCATAGTCCAAAGTGTCACAGAGTTCTTTTTCAAAGTACAAAATTGACAGGTTGTTGAGACGGGTGGTACTCATGGATGCTCTGAGGTGCGTTTTAATCCGACCTGCAGTGGAGAACAGTCTCTCAACGCTACAAGACGTCATGGGAAGTGTGATGATGACTCGCAGTATTTTATTGAGGTTAGGGAAAATGTCAGAAGCACATATGTCCAACACTTCCATGAAGGATGGAAATTCCAGCCCGTTGGCAACTTTCCGGCGCAATTGCTCAATGAATACCGTTAATTCAGCACCCTCAACTGAGATTAACTTTGATTAGCCCAGTAACTTTGAATTTTCTCAAGTGAAAGGGAGTGAGGCTTGCTCCTCTGGTGCTTCTCGCATCACCTGACGCAGATGTTTCCAGTCTACAAACTCTTCTCTGACAAATGGGCCGTCAGCTCCGCCGGCAAAATGTCTGCACATTTTACAGAAAATCGCGTTCGTTTTCACACTGTATTCCAACCAAGAAAACTCTGCAT
The DNA here is from genome assembly GCA_018398805.1 of Hirundichthys speculiger. Classification (NCBI taxonomy): domain Eukaryota; kingdom Metazoa; phylum Chordata; class Actinopteri; order Beloniformes; family Exocoetidae; genus Hirundichthys; species Hirundichthys speculiger. The sequence goes on from JAGFBZ010000489.1 coordinate 1,821,986, forward strand.
GAGAAACACCGTGATTTTCCATTTTTAACTGTGCAGGGAAATTCCTTCAGTTGTGGCTGTGAAGGTGGTTCCTCAATAGCTGATAAATCAGTAGGCAAAGCCACGTCAGGCTGGCCGGGAGAGAGCGCTGGCGGTGGGGAGCAGGCGACCGGGCTTGGTAGGCTAACCATATTGCAGCCTGCAATTTGCAGGTAGAGTCTGTAAAACCGGGCTCTGTTGGCTCGGATGTTGGAGGCAGTGTGTCATCTTCTTCGAGTCTGGGTCGTTTAAAATATGACATTAAAGTACTTTGTTTCATCATTTTCCTAGCCGTCGACTGGAGTCAAAAGTCCGGTGGCTAACTGACCATAGTTGCTTGGCTTTTTGCCCTGCTCGCTGCACGTCACGCGCGTAACTGTTACCATGGCAACGACAGCGAGTAGTACTCTGGGGTTTAATATCTTTTTTTTGTTTGTTTGTTTGTTTGTTTTTTTAGAAGGAAAGAAACATATATAGGATATATACTGTAGAATAGGTCGAATTAAAATTCCCTGATGAGCATAATTGGTCTCTTTCAAAAATGTATTTTTTTTTTTAAATTCCTCAAACGTGGATGGGCGGGCCAGTGATTCATGTGGGTGGCACTGGCCCGGCCAGGCCCACTCCTGCCTACGCGCCTGTTCCATCAGATCTGCTCTATGTGTTCACTGTCCTGCTGTTCTCTAGCTGGTTACTGCAGTGCGGCTCCATCTAGTGGCACAGATGTGTAATGACAACAGAAAGTCCAGTCCTCCATTATAAAACCAGATCCAAGTCTAAAATTGAAATAAAAGAAAAACAGGCTTTTTTTTTCTCTTTTTTTTTTTTGTTAATTTGTTAATTTTGTTGATTAAAAAACGAAAAACGTAATAAAATGTCACTTTTTAATTTTTTTAAATTTTTGATTGACAATTGAAAATGGAAAGAATAAATGATACACGGATTGATAGTTACAGAACTTTAACATGGACATTTTCATTTTAAAGTTCTCCCAGACGGAGGATTCAACAGAAACAAGGTTATTTGTAACAACTGACAAGTTGAACTCCCCGTTAAAAGTTTCTGCTGTTACCTCAGAAATTACCTGTTTTGATGTTCTGATTGTGGCTCAGGATTTTGTTGGTAGACCTTTTTCATTTTTCATGAAAAACAGGATGACATTAATACCCTGGCAGTGGCAATAAGCTTTATTTTATTTGACATTTTTTAAGATGAGATTTACACTAAATATGTGTTACTGACAAGTGCTGATGTTAAAAGTGTTTGAACAACAAATGTTATGACACTTTAGTTCATATGGCAGCCGAACATTTAAATAAAAGTGACCTTTACACTACTTTTGAATTCATTATTTGATTTTGCGTGTACAATGCGATTAATCGTGATTAATCAGGGAAATGATTGCGATTAATCGCGATTAAAATTTTTAATCATTGCGCAGTTATAGCTCTTGCAGAAGCTCACGATGGTCATGTCTGCCATTTTCGTCCTGAATAGAGTCCTCTTGTCGTCTACATCAGCCACCTTGACTGCAGCGCTAATCAGCAGCCTGCAGGCAGACGAGGGGAGACTGCGGTTCAGACGGCAGAGAGATTGCCTGCATATTGACGCGTCTGCCTTCCTGATGCCCCTAAGGAGCCCTTGGTGTCCAGAGAGCAGGAATCCAAGCCCATTTGCCACCTTTCATTTCATGGAGTGGCAGCCCCAGTTTTTAATGACCGTCACGATGTGGATCTGCTTCTTTGAAAAGTTCAATCCAGCTCCCCTCGCACAGTCGACTAGTCGCTGGCTGGGATAATTGAAACCCCTCATCTTTGAAGATGGGCTAATTTGCCGTCTTTGTACCATTCTGTTGTCCTTTTCTTTCCATTGTATTATTCGCTTCACCTGCCACACTTCAGGATTTCTTCATGTTCCACAGCCCTCATTGCCATTCATCTGGCCTGCACTGGCATCGACTCGCCACCTGGACTGTCACCTACTGCCCTCCGCTGGCCCTGCTGGGTAATGCGTTGCATTTGCATACTCTCCAGTAGGCAGTCTTGCAAAGAAAAGGAGATTAAATGTAATGGCTGATGTAGCAGTAATAGTTTTGCTTGGTTGTAATCTTGAATGTACTTCCTGACTGACTTCCCTGTGAAAAATGAAAATGCAATCATTTAGCAGAAGGTTCTCAAGGGGCTAATAGTCTCAGGATGTAACCAGGTGTCATTCTCACGCTCAGCAGTGTGTCTAATCACCCCGGATTGGCACATTTCTCCTCAAAGTACATCCTCTTTCAGTCCTGAAGTTTTTAATATCACCAAATGACTTGAGAAAAAACAAAAATTACGTCACCTTTAACCTCGTTGTCCTTCATTTGACAAAACATCAGCCAAAATCCAGAGTGACCACCTCTTCTCCGATGCACGGCTCTCTGAGGGTCTTGCCACCTCTTCAGCTTCGACAGAGCCATCCAAAGCTGTGATCCGACAGATCTGACCACAGAACGTACATGGGATCATCCACTTTAACAAAGATGCCTCTGTCCTCTAGCAAAAATGAGCCCAAATTGTCTACGCATCACCGCCGTGCTCAGCAGCTGGTTTGAGGCATCTGTGCTGATGTGCTGTTTGTTTTATGGCAGCCACGGAGCTGCGGTGTTAAGGTCAAAGAAGTCTACCCTGGTCATGTTCTTAAAGTCTTCTGTTTTATATAGATGCAACTTTTCAAACACAAGCCAAGACGCTGCTAGAACAGTCATCCTTTTGGAGTCTAGTTTCTAATTACAATGTCACGATCTGTAACATTTTTAATATGCCGAGTGAGACTGAGATATCGCTCTTTAGGGCGTCTACGATTTCCATGATCATTTAAACGGCCAGACTGGAAATTGTCTTGAATGTTTTCCTTCCTTTGATAGTCTCTCTCACTTTAGATTGATTTATTCCAAATTATTTGTAAATAAAATCATTTTATAACCTCTCCTTCATTAATGCAAGCACAAAGACACCTCTAAGACCTTTGCTGATGATACTAGGGCTGTAGCGATACGATACACAATATTCAGCTCACAATACGATATATATCGATATTCATCTTACAATACATTTACATCATTTTCTGAAAGATTTTTAAGGGACAGAGTGACTTTGGTGACATCTTGTGAGTGTTCCAATGACTTTGTTTGAATTAATTGAACTGAAAGCATCAAATACACATTATATGGCTGACAGGCAGCTTGCAAATGCTGGACACAATGAATAAAAGATTTGTGGAGAAAAATAGTTTCATTTATTTAAACAGTGCAAATTGTTGCTTGCAAGCTTTTAAAGGTGGGACACGGGGGTTTGAAAGAAGCTTAGAGTATCGATACCCGCGGCCAAAAAAACGATACTCTCTGGGGAAATAAAATATCGATATATATCGCAGAAATGATAAAATCACTCAGCTCTAGATGATTCCCACCTGGATCCACCCTGGACAGGTCACTGATGTTTTACACGTGTCTAAAAACCACAGACTTTTGGAGAATCAAACTGAAAGTTCAAGAGTTTTCTGTGCAGCTGAAGCGCATCAACATCAGCCTGTGACAGTTATTTTACACTTTCGCACGTCTAAAGATTTCCTGCCAGAGCTCCTTGATGTTTGAATAGAAGCAGGATCATTATCGTTATTATAATAATGGCTTTTAATGATTTTTCATGTTCTTCATCCACTCTGGTCACACGGCCTGCTCTTCTGATGAGGAACGTCTCAGGTGGGTTGGAGGAGGTTTGAATTAGGCCACGCCCCCTCTGGCTGAAGCAGGAAGCTGGCATGACGGTTCGGTGGATGATCACCATCACAGCTCTGGCGTTGCTCTGGCCAGCCCGGGTAAATTTATAACCACTTTATACTCCGCCCCTCTGATACAGATGAGATGATTTTTTTTTCTCTCTTCATATCCTGATGTAATAAACCTCAGAAGTGACAGGAGGTTGTATTTTCTTTTTCATGACTTTTTTTATACTCAGCAGTTTTGTGAGCTGCTGCAGATGGGGCGGCAATTAACTTTATCTTAACCGCTGTAAAACTCAGACCAGCTTGTAAAAACAAAATATGCAGCCATTTGTTTTCTGTAGATGGTTTACGCCGTGTTTTGGGACACCGAGTTCTCTGTTTTTTATTATTATTATTTTTTCCTTAAAATAGATGCATCCGTTTCCGATTCAGCTACTTTCAGTGAAGGGGGGGGGCAGATGTGCCCCAGCTGCCAGAAAGGCTTCGTCCGCCATCCGCTGAGCCACCGGAAGGAGGTGCGTGCATGTGCACGGGCGCGCTCATCCTCCTTGGCAGGCCTGCTGCAGAGCCGTCCAGGAAACGGAGGCCAGAGGATGACTTTGCTTCTCTGTGTAAGCAGCTGGGCCTCAGCACAGGGTTGGGGGGGGGGGGGGGGGGGGGATGAAGGACTGCCTGAGTGCTGCTAATAAGAACAGGAAGCCCAGAAAAAAGGGCTCGCTTTCACGCCGTACCTACAGCCATAATGAGAGCTGGCATCTGATGGATTGCTCAGACTTATTTTGCGAGGGCTGTGCAATTTTTTTCCAGTCACCCCCCGCCGCCCCAGGCTCCCCCAAAAGGCCAGTCCTTCACAGCGCCTTAATGTTTTTATCGGGCAGCCGTCGAGTGCATCTGCATCATGTGTGTCCTGCTTATTAAACCGCTTAGCCATCGGTCCGACGCGATTTCCGGGAGACGCAGAGGAAACGTGAGAGCACTCGGTGGTGATACTGGACATAAAAGCCCCATTTGGTCCAAACTGTAATAGCCCAGCTCTACGTTTCCAGCAGATTCCATCGAGCTGATTTACTCAGGAGGAAGATCCCGTCTGCTGTCGGAGAGGTTGAAGGTCTTGAGCTTGACGCCCCCCATTCAAAGACCATCAGACGCTATTAAAAGAGAGCACGGAGCCTTGCCCTCTCTAACTAAAATGGCTTTGCAGCATAGAAGTCACGTTTGAAGATGTGTCTTCTGTAGTATTTAATAAGAATTTGTGCCGATGGGTGACCAATGATGTTTAAGAAGAACTGCTGAGCTCACGAAGTCAACAATCAGGGTTTTCAAGGAGTCCAAGTGCTGGAGAGGCTTTCTGTCCTTCCGAGCTGGAAGTTTCCTCATGGGATGGGATGGGATGGGATGGGATGAGATGGGATAGGGGTGTGAAAAAAAATCAATTAGGCGATATATATTGCGATTTTCGGCCACCCGATATAATATCGCTTTTTCAGCTCCTAATATCGATTTTTTAGGAAAATGCATTAATTCACTTAAATGTGAATGAACAATAAATAGGTTGTTTTGAAGCAAATAGTTTTGACTCAATTTGTCCTCTGAATGATCAATATCATCTGATGAACATATACAGCAACTTGATTTTTCTACTTTTAATTTTGATATTAACTGGATAGAATATCGCAATATATCACAATATATCGCGATACCGTGATATTGTGATAATATCGTATCATGATCCAAGTATCATGATACATATCATATTGCGAGGTTTGTGCCAATACTCACCCCTAGGATGAGATGACATGACATGAGACGAGACGAGACGAGTAGAGTAGAGTAGAGTATCCGTTCATTTGAGGGGACAGTAGAGATGTCTTCTCTCAGCATAACCACGGTTTAACTGTGTGATTCATAAATGGCATGAAGGCTGATCTCTCAGCAGCAACCTCAGCTGCGTCTACATTTTAAAACTCAGCTGTTCACCATGGCGAGGCTGAGCACAACAACATCACATGAGGCAGGCGGGCGAAGACTTCTGAGCGGACTGGGTTGTCAAGATGAGCCGTTCGAGCTCTTTTGGAGAAGCACAAAGAGACGGGGAACCCTGAGGACAGCAGACGCTGTGGTCAGCTAGGATATATTGTGCTTACGTTCCTTCCTGACTGGAAGACATCCAGCAGTGTCATCAGCTCAGCGCTAGCAGAATCCAGTGGGATAAAAGGTACGCAGGCATCTAGAGTCTGCAGAAGAACCGGTCTCCATGGGAGACGTGTGGCCTAAAAAGGCCTTACCTTTGATATGGAAACGAGGCAGAGCGACTCAGGGATGCAGAAAAACGACGGCGGGTGCTCCAGACTGATGATTTGAAGTATAGTAATGAGGGGTCTGCAGGCAACTGAAGCATGGTGGAGGTTCCCTGCAAGTTTGGTGCTGCACATCTGTGGATGGATCTTCAGGTCTTCAGTGCTGAGTAATACAGACAGATACTCATCCATCAGGGGGGGTTCTGACTGGCCCCAAATCTGTTCTGCAGCAGGACAGTGGCCCAAACATTAGGGGTGAGTGTTAGCAAGGACCTCGCAATACAATATGTATCATGATACTTGGGTCACGATACGATATTGTCATGATATCACCATGTATTGCGATATTCTACCCAGTTAATATCAAAATTAAAAGTAGAGATGAAAAATCAAGTTGCTGTATATGTTCATCAGATGATATTGATCATTCAGAGGACAAATTGAGTCCAAACTATTTGCTTCAAAACAACCTATTTATTGTCTATTATTAGGGTTTTTGCACATTTAATAAATAACATGGAATAAATAGAATAAAATTTTCCTAAAAAATCGATAGTAGGAGCTGAAAAATCAATATTATATTGGGCGGCAGAAAATTGCGATATATCGCCAAATCAATTTTTTTTCATACCCCTACCAAACATACAGTCAATGGCATGAGAGACCAGGATGGTATCGCTGGTGTTTCTGCATCTGTTCCTCTCCTGCTTCATTAAGAAACTTGTGCTCCTTGTCTGCTTTTCTGCTTTTGACTCTCCTACTTGGAGAACGTCACAGAACCTGTCAGCTCTGCGGTGGCATTAACGAAGGATTCATTGCACACGTCGCGGTGCTCTGACCGTGAATCATCATCATTAGTGCTCAGTTATACACAGGCATTCAAAAGTAAACAGTCATTTTTACTTCCACCACTAAAAGAGCCAACCTGTGAGACAAACATCCTGAGAGGGATGGTTCATCTCAGAACATCTTTAATCCTGTCTGCACACCTGCTGATGATCGGTTCATCCAGGGATGATGTGCTGCACCTGCAGCTACGTCCCCTTTCTTAAGATCCCATGAAAACACGTGTTTATCTCTTTTTACTGTATTTTCCTGATGCGAAGACCCGCGACAGTCAGATTATTTCTGTCACGTTATCACAGGAACACACGCAGGATTAAACGATGAGATACTAACTTTGTTTTTCATGTGTTTTTTGCATCAACATTCCTCTCTGCATTTGCATCTGCGGCCTGTCGAAGTGGACTCCGTGTTCTTTCTCTGCTGCTCCCTGGGCCTCGTCCAAAGCCAGTGGCTCTGTAACACAAGATAAAGCTCATCTGTTACAGAGATGGGAGGAAATGGAGCTTGGCTCTTTGGAGAAGGCCACTCACAACTGCATTTCCATCATCGTGGCGGCCAGCTGGGCCGTGCTGATCCCGCGCTTGCTCATCAGCGATCCGCCGTTTGCCTCGCGAGCCCTACCTGTAGGCATAAACAGAAAGAGAGGGGCTTCCTTTTAATTGTGAGGGTAATTTATGGCCTGACTTGCTAATTAGATTGTGTCTCCAACCAGCCGGGCTAACAGTGTAACTGCGCAAAGTCTGCACTCGAGCAGGAGTTTGCTGCAGGGAAGGAAGCAGCGGGGAGGGGGTGATGGGAAGAGGAGTTGAAGAAGCCTGGCTCTGAGGTCACAGGGATGGAGAGAGAAAAGAGAACGAGATGAAAAGAGGATGAAACATATGCCTCGCCGCATAACATCACTGATTCTCTTTGGTTTAATGCGTCGAGCTACAGAAGTTGAAAGTTGTTCACAGGCAAATGTAAGAGCCGGTTATTGGAACAACAGCTCCTACAAGGGAAAAAGAAAAAATGTCTGGGGTTCACTTTAGGTCCTTTATTCATCTGCGTTTGTTTAACTTTGGTTGCATCAATAAATTAGATGCTATTTTACTTCTAATCTTCAACAACCCTGATTCAAAAGCATTTGGGATGCTGTGTAAAATGAGGATAAAAAACGAGGAAGGGGATCATCCAGCTTGTTATCAGTGCTCCGTTCAAAAGCCTGCATCTCTGATGGTCTGGGGGTGAATGGGTAGCTGGCAAATATGGAAAGCAAACATCTGTGCTAAAAGATATAAGTACATATACGGGCTTTAGAGCAACGTCAGCTCCCATCAAGGCGGCGTCTTTTTCAGAGAAGGCCTTGCATCATTCAGCAACACAATGCTCAACCTCATTCTGCATCCATTATTAAATCCATTATTAAAGCTGTGTGATGGAAGAGTCCAGGTGGTGAACCAGCCCGCCTGCAGACCAGAACTTTCACCAGCTGAAAACACCGGGTGCATCATGATACAAAAACTGTATCTTCTATAAATTGTGCTTTTTTATAGTAGCTTGGCTGGTTCCATGACTTATATTTCAAAACGACTTATATATCAAAAATATCCTCCGTTTCATCAATGACAACAACAGGACTTCGTCTACACTCAACAACTGCACACTGCTACTGAAAAAATTGCTAAAATAAACCATAAAGACTGAGAGAACACAAATATGCCACCAAAAAGAAAAAGCTCTACTGCAGAATTTAAACTAAAGATGATAAAATCTGCAGCCAAAAACAGTAATGGAGCAGCAGAAAGATGGAGAGATGAGAAACTAGTCAGAGACTGAAGAAAAGCAGAGGAACCTCTGACAGCTATGAACCAATCAGAGAAGGAGAACCAGGACTGAAAGATGGACAGAGATGGAGGAACGAGTCCACAGATGGAGGAACGAGTCCACAGATGGAGGAACGAGACCACAGATGGAGGAACGAGTCCAAAGATGGAGGAACGAGTTCACAGATGGAGGAACGGGTCCACAGATGGAGGAACGAGTCCACAGATGGAGGAACAGGTCCACAGATGGAGGAACGACTCCACAGATGGAGGGACGAGTCAACAGATAGAGGAAGGAGTCCACAGCTGGAGGAAGGAGTGTACAGACAGAGGAAGGAGTCCACAGACGGAGGAACGAGTCCACATATGGAGGAAGGAGTCCACAGCTGGAGGAACGAGTCCACATCTGGAGGAACAAGTCCACAGATAGAGGAACGGTTCCACAGATGGAGGAATGAGTCCACAGATGGAGGAACGAGTCCACAGATGGAGGAACGAGTCCACAGATGGAGGAACGAGTCCACAGATGGAAAAAGGAGTCCAAAGATGGAGGAACGAGTCCAAAGACAGAAGAAGGAGTCCAAAGACGGAAGAAGGAGTCCACAGATGGAGGAACGAGTCCACAGATGGAGGAATGGGTCCACAGATGGAGGAACGAGTCCACAGATGGAGGAACGGGTCCACAGATGGAGGAACGAGTCCACAGACGGAAGAAGGAGTCCACAGACGGAGGAATGAGTCCACAGACGGAAAAAGGAGTCCACAGACGGAGGAAGGAGTCCACAGATGGAGGAAGGAGTCCACAGATGGAGGAAGGAGTCCCCAGCTGGAGGAACGGGTCCACAGATGGAGGAACGAGTCCACAGACAGAAGAAGGAGTCCACAGACGGAGGAACGAGTCCACAGACGGAAAAAGGAGTCCACAGACGGAGGAACAAGTCCACAGATGGAGGAAGGAGTCCACAGATGGAGGAACCAGTCCACAGATGGAGGAAGGAGTCCACAGCTGGAGGAACGAGTCCACAGATGGAGGGACGAGTCAACAGATAGAGGAAGGAGTCCACAGATGGAGGAACGAGACCACAGATGGAGGAACGAGTCCACAGATGGAGGAACGAGTTCACAGATGGAGGAACGGGTCCACAGATGGAGGAACGAGTCCACAGATGGAGGAACAGGTCCACAGATGGAGGAACGACTCCACAGATGGAGGGACGAGTCAACAGATAGAGGAAGGAGTCCACAGCTGGAGGAAGGAGTGTACACACAGAGGAAGGAGTCCACAGACAGAGGAACGAGTCCACATATGGAGGAAGGAGTCCACAGCTGGAGGAACGAGTCCACATCTGGAGGAACAAGTCCACAGATAGAGGAACGGTTCCAGAGATGGAGGAATGAGTCCACAGATGGAGGAACGAGTCCTCAGATGGAGGAACGAGTCCACAGATGGAGGAACGAGTCCACAGATGGAAAAAGGAGTCCAAAGATGGAGGAACGAGTCCAAAGACGGAAGAAGGAGTCCAAAGACGGAAGAAGGAGTCCACAGATGGAGGAACGAGTCCACAATGGAGGAATGGGTCCACAGATGGAGGAACGAGTCCACAGATGGAGGAACGGGTCCACAGATGGAGAAACGAGTCCACAGACGGAAGAAGGAGTCCACAGACGGAGGAAGGAGTCCACAGATGGAGGAAGGAGTCCACAGATGGAGGAAGGAGTCCCCTGCTGGAGGAAAGGGTCCACAGATGGACGAACGAGTCCACAGAAAGAAGAAGGAGTCCACAGACGGA
>JAGFBZ010000489.1:1845000-1855976 GCA_018398805.1 Hirundichthys speculiger
AACGAGTCCACAGATGGAGGAAGGAGTCCACAGAGGGAGGAAGGAGTCCCCAGCTGGAGGAACGGGTCCACAGATGGAGGAACGAGTCCACAGACGGAGTCCACAGAGGAAGGAGTCCACAGACGGAGGAACGAGTCCACAGACGGAAAAAAGAAGGAGTCCACAGATGGAGGAACGAGTCCACAGATGGAGGAAGGAGTCCACAGATGGAGGAACGAGTCCACAGATGGAGGAAGGAGTCCCCAGATGGAGGGAAGGAGTCCACAGATGGAGGAGGAACGGAGGAGTCCACAGATGGAGGAAGGGACGGAGTCCACAGATGGAGGGACGAGTCAACAGATAGAGGAAGGAGTCCACAGATGGAGGAACGAGTCAGGAGGGAGGAAAAATGCACAGATGGAGGAGGAAGGGTCCACAGATGGAGGAAGGTCCACAGATGGAGGAACGAGTCCACAGATGGAAACGGAAAGAGTCCACAGATGGAGGAACGAGTCAGTCCACAGATGGAGGAACGAGTCCACAGACGGAGGAACGAGTCCACAGATGGAGGAACGAGTCCACAGACGGAGGAACGGAGTCCACAGATGGAGGGAGTCCACAGATGGAGGACGAGTCCACAGATGGAGGAACGAGTCCACAGATGGAGGAACGAGTCCACAGATGGAGGAACGAGTCCACAGGAGGAGGAAGAGTCCACAGGGAGGAATCCACAGAGGAACGAAGTCCACAGATGGAGGAACGAGTCCACAGATGGAGGAACGAGTCCACAGACGGAGGAACGAGTCCACAGATGGAGGAACGAGTCCACAGATGGACGAGAAGAGAAGGAGTCCACAGACGGAGGAACGAGTCCACAGATGGAGGAAGGAGAGGAGTCCACAGATGGAGGAAGGAGTCCACAGATGGAGGAACGGGTCCACAGATGGAGGAACGAGTCCCACAGAGGAGGAAGGAGTCCACAGACGAGGAACGAGTCCACAGACGGAGGAACGAGTCCACAGAGGAGGAAGGAACGAGTCACAGATGGAGGAAGGAGTCCACAGATGGAGGAAAACGGGTCCACAGAGAGGAAATGGAGGAACGAGTCCACAGATGGAGGAACGAGAGTCCACAGATGGAGGAACGAGTCCACAGATGGAGGAACGAGAAGTCCACAGATGGAGGGAAGGAGTCCCAGAGGAGGAACAGGTCCACAGATGGAGGAACGAGTCCACAGACGGAAGAAGGACTCCACAGACGGAGGAACGAGTCCACAGACGGAAAAAGGAGTCCACAGACGGAGGAACGAGTCCACAGACGGAGGAACGGAGTCCACAGATGGAGGAACGAGTCCACAGATGGAGGAAGGAGTCCCCAGCTGGAGGAACGAGTCCACAGATGGAGGAAGGAGTCCACAGATGGAGGGACGAGTCCACAGATGGAGGACGAGTCCAACAGATAGAGGAAGGAGTCCACAGATGGAGGAAGGAGTCCAGCTGGAGGAATGAATGCACAGATGGAGGAACGAGTCCACAGATGGAGGAGGAACAAGTCCACAGATGGAGGAACGGGTCCACATCTGGAGGAACAAGTCCACAGACAGAGAGGAACGAGTCCACAGACGAGAAAAAGAGTCCACATGGTGGAGGGGAGAGTCCACAGACGGAGGAACGAGTCCACAGATGGAGGAAAAAAGGAGTCCACAGATGGAGGAACGAGTCCACAGACGAAGAAGGAAAAAGAAGGAGTCCACAGACGGAAGAAGGAGTCCACAGATGGAGGAACGAGTCCACAGATGGAGGAACGGGTCCACAGATGGAGGAGGAACGAGTCCACAGACGGAAGAAGGAGTCCACAGACGGAGGAAGAGTCCACAGATGGAAAAAGGAGTCCACAGACGGAGGAAGGAGTCCACAGATGGAGGAAGGAGTCCACAGATGGAGGAAGGAGTCCACAGCTGGAGGAACGGGTCCACAGATGGAGGAACGAGTCCACAGACAGAAGGAAAGGAGTCCACAGACGAGGAACGAGTCCACATGGAGGAGGAAGAGTCCACAGACGGAGGAAACGAGTCCACAGATGGAGGAAAACGAGTCCACAGATGGAGGAAGGAACGGAGGAACGAGTCCACAGACGGAGGAAGGAGTCCACAGGAGGAGAAAGAGGAGTCCACAGATGGAGGAACGAGTCCACAGAGGAGGAAAGGAGTCCACAGATGGAGGAACGAGTCCACAGATGGAGGAAGGAGTCCACAGACGGAGGAATGAGTCCACAGACGGAAAAAGGAGTCCACAGACGGAGGAAGGAGTCCACAGATGGAGGAAGGAGTCCACAGATGGAGGAAGGAGTCCCCAGCTGGAGGAACGGGTCCACAGATGGAGGAACGAGTCCACAGACGGACAGAAGAAGGAGTCCACAGACGGAGGAACGAGTCCACAGACGGAAAAAGGAGTCCACAGATGGAGGAACGAGTCCACAGATGGAGGAAGGAGTCCACAGATGGAGGAACGAGTCCACAGATGGAGGAAGGAGTCCACAGCTGGAGGAAGGAGTCCACAGATGGAGGAAGGAGTCCACAGGGAGGAAGGAGTCCACAGATGGAGGGACGAGTCAACAGATAGAGGAAGGAGTCCACAGATGGAGGAACGAGAGTCCACAGATGGAGGAACAACAGAGGAGGAAGGTCCACAGATGGAGGAAGGGTCCACAGATGGAGGAACGAGTCCACAGATGGAGGAACGAAGTCCACAGATGGAGGAACGAGTCCACAGATGGAGGAACGAGTCCACAGACGGAGGAAACGAGTCCACAGACAGATGGAGGAGGAACGAGTCCACAGACGGAAAAGGAGTCCACAGACGGAGGAAGGAACGAGTCCACAGATGGAGGAACGAGGAGGACGGAGTCCACAGATGGAGGAAGGAGTCCACAGATGGAGGAACGGGTCCACAGATGGAGGAACGAGTCCACAGATGGGAGGAACGAGTCCACAGATGGAGGAAGAACGAGTCCACAGACGGAGGAACGAGTCCACAGATGGAGGAAGGAGTCCACAGATGGAGGAACGAGTCCACAGACGGAGGAACGAGTCCACAGATGGAGGAACGAGTCCACAGATGGAGGAACGAGTCCACAGATGGAGGAACGAGTCCACAGACGGAAGAAAGGAGTCCACAGACGGAGGAACGAGTCCACAGACAGGAAAAAGGAGTCCACAGACGGAGGAACGAGTCCACAGATGGAGGAAGGAGTCCACAGATGGAGGAACGAGTCCACAGACGGAGGAACGGTCCACAGATGGAGGAACGAGTCCACAGACGGAAGAAGGAGTCCACAGACGGAGGAACGAGTCCACAGACGGAGGAAAAGGAGTCCACAGACGGAGGAACGGAGTCCACAGACGGAGGAACGAGGAACGAGTCCACAGATGGAGGAACGAGTCCACAGATGGAGGAAGGAGTCCACAGATGGAGGAACGAGTCCACAGATGGAGGAAGGAGTCCACAGATGGAGGAACGAGTCCACAGATGGAGGGACGAGTCAACAGATGGAGGAAGGAGTCCACAGATGGAGGAACGAGTCCAGATGGAGGAACGAATGACAGATGGAGGAACGAGAGTCCACAGATGGAGGAACGAGTCCACAGATGGAGGAACGTCCACAGGGAGGAACAAGTCCACAGACGAGGAACGAGTCCACAGACGGAGGAAACGAGTCCACAGGTGGAGGGGAGGAGAGTCCACAGACGGAGGAACGAGTCCACAGATGGAGGAAAAGATGAGTCCACAGAGGAGGAACGAGTCCACAGATGGAGGAACGGAGTCCACAGATGGAGGAAACGAGTCCACAGACGGAGGAACGAGTCCACAGATGGAGGAAGGAGTCCACAGACGGAGGAACGAGTCCACAGATGGAGGAACGGGTCCACAGATGGAGGAACGAGTCCACAGATGGAGGAACGGGTCCACAGATGGAGGAACGAGTCCACAGACGGAGGAACGAGTCCACAGACGGAGGAACGAGTCCACAGACGGAAAAAGGAGTCCACAGACGGAGGAACGAGTCCACAGATGGAGGAAGGAGTCCACAGATGGAGGAAGGAGTCCCCAGACGGAGGAACAGGTCCACAGATGGAGGAACGAGTCCACAGACGGAAGAAGGAGTCCACAGACGGAGGAACGAGTCCACAGATGGAGGAAGGAGTCCACAGACGGAGGAACGAGTCCACAGACGGAGGAACGAGTCCACAGATGGAGGAACGAGTCCACAGATGGAGGAAGGAGTCCCAGATGGAGGAACGAGTCCACAGATGGAGGAAGGAGTCCACAGCTGGAGGAACGAGTCCACAGATGGAGGGACGAGTCCACAGATGAGGAGGAGTCCACAGATGGAGGAACGAGTCCAGCGGTCAAGATGGAGGAACGAGTCCACAGATGGAGGAACAAGTCCACAGATGGAGGAACGGGTCCACATCGGAGGAACGAGTCACAGACGAGGAAAGTCACAGAAGAGAAACGAGTCGGAAAACCCGCTCTTCGCTTTTCTTACCCTTCTATTGGTTCTCTCTACAGCCTTGCTCTGTTTCCCTCCACGAGCTCTCCCCTACTTTATCTTCCTTACATTGCTACTCTTTCGTCTAATGTCCTCCTCCCTCCCCCTGTTTTGTTCCTCCAATCTCACTCCCCTCCCATTCCTTCTCTCCGCACTTCCTACTCTATTTTTCTCCTCTCCTCAACTCCCCCCTATACCTCATTGCGCTCTCCATTTGATTTCCTCTACCCAATCCACTTTCTATCATCCCCCTTCCCCATATCCTCGTTACCCCCCCTCTCATTTACCTGCTTCCCTCTATTTCCTTTGGCTGCCACTTCTCTTTCATCTTCTCCCCTCTTCACACCCCCCTCGGTATACTAGTCCCTTATCTCCTCCACTCCCGCTCGGTCCCCCCTTTTTCCGTTTTCTCGCGCGTTCGCCCTCATATCGACCTTCCGACCCTGCCAACCCCACCCAACATTAACTGCACCCCTATCTTCATCTCACCCTCTCGTCCCCCGCCTATTTTTCCCCTGCCCTCATCCCCTTACCAACCCCCTCCTAGCCTCGATCCTACCCCTTTGCCCACCACCCTCGTAATACTCTTCTTCTCTCTGTTTTTTTTGCCTTTTTTTTCTTTTTTTTCTTGATCGTTTTATCCATTGTTCTGACCTCTATCTAACTTTCACCCCCCCTCTCCACCTAGGTAGGAGGAAGGAAAGGGGTGACACATTGGGGAGGAACAACAGAAGGGAAACAAGTACAAGGACAGAGGAACGAACCGTCCACAGACAGAGCAGAGAAGGAAACGAAGTAGGATTGAGGCGGGATGGTTGGAGGGGAGAGTCCACAGACCGGAGGAAGGAAAGGAAGAGGAGGAAGAGGAGGAGGAATAGAGAGGAAAGGGGAGGAACGAGCCACAGATGGAAAAAGGAATAAAACGAAACAGTTCCAAAGATGGCGGAAAACGAGTCCAAAGACGGAAAGAAAAGAAAAAAAAGAAAGGGAGTCTAAAACTCAAAAACGGAAGAAGAGAAAGAAGGAGTCAACAGAGGAGGAGGAACGAGTCCACAGATGGGAGGAATAGGAATGGGTCCACAGATGGAGGGAACGAGTCCAAAGATGGATGAACGGGTCCACAGATGGAGGAAACGAGTCACAGAACGGAAGAAGGAGGTCAACAGAAGGAAGGAATGAGTACACAGACGGGAAAAAGAGTCCCAACAGATGGAGGAAGGAGTTCCCTCCATTCACTCCGACCTTGTTGTGGGCGGACTTGACCCTCCTCTGCTCTTTTTTGTCTCATTCTACTCTACCCCCGTTTTTATCCTCTACTCTGTTTCATCATTTTTTACGTCATCCTCTTACCCGCCCCTCTCCACCCTACTCTTTCACTTCCCATCTCCTTTCATTATTCATCCGCCACACCTTTATGCATCTGCTCCCCTCCCTCCGCCCCCCTCCTCACATCACCAAACACAACCCTCCACCCTCTTCCTATCCCCCATTCTAAGTCCCCAATCTCACTCACTCCCCTAATTTGATCACATCCCACCTTTGCCTCAACCCTTACTTCCTTCCTCTCCTCGCCTTTTTTCCATCTATTTACCACCCTTATGCCTCCCTCCATTCCCCCCCCCCCCTAACCGAGTCCCCTTTCTCCCCCTTATCATCCCTCATACTCGCTAATTTCATCCCCTCACTTTTGGCGCCTCCCTTCACCCCTTTCCAACTCTTGTATCACTCTCCCGACCTCCCCCACATTTACTTCCCATCCCCTACCGGCGCGCCTTGCCCCTCAGCCTCTTAGTCCGCTACCGCGTTACCTCTCTTTTATCCCTCATCCCTCCTCTCGACTCCTCCCTCCGTATCACCCTTCTATCTCCTGCGTTCTTCTAATCTATCCTTACCATTCAATTTCCCTGTATCTTCTTCTCTTCTTTCCTCATTCATTAAGTTCTTCCCCAGAACACTCTGTCCTCCTCCTTCTCTGCTGCCCCCTACAAGGAATGAGTCCACAGAAGGAAAACGGGAAGTCCAACAGATGGAGAAGGACAGAAGGAGCCACAGATGGAGGAAGGAGTCCCACGGGAGAAAGAAACGGTCCACAGATGGAGGAACGAGTCCACAGACAGAAGAAGGAACAGACGAGGAAGAGTCCACAGACGAAAAAGGAGTCCACGAGGAGGAACGGAGTAGACAGATGGAGGAAGGAGTCCACGGAGGAGGAAAAGTCCACAGAGGAGGAACGAGTCCACAGATGGAGGAAGGAGTCCACAGAAGGAGTGACAGACCAGAGGAAAGAGTCCACAGACGGAGGAACGAGTCCACAGATGGAGGAAGGAGTCCACAGGAGGAACGAGTCCACAGATGGAGGAAGAGTCAACAGGAGGAAGGAGTCCACAGATGGAGAACGAGTGCAGATGGAGGAATCCACAGATGGAGGAAGGGTCCACAGATGGAGGAAGGAGTCCACAGGAGGAAGAAGGAGTCCACAGATGGAGGAACGAGTCCACAGATGGAGGAACAGACCAGTCCACAGATGGAGGAACGAGTCCACAGATGGAGGAACGAGTCCACAGAGGAGGAAGGAGTCCACAGACGGAGGAAAAGAGTCCACAGGGAGGAGGAACGAGTCCACAGATGGAGAGGAAACGAGTCCCACAGATGGAGGAAGGAGTCCACAGCTGGAGGAACGAGTCCACAGATGGAGGGACGAGTCAACAGATAGAGGAAGGAGTCCACAGATGGAGGAACGAGTGCGCAGATGGAGGAATAAATGCACAGATGGAGGAATGGGTCCACAGATGGAGGAAGGTGTCCACATCTGGAGGAACGAGTCCACAGGTGGAGGAACGAGTCCACAGATGGAGGAACCAGTCCACAGATGGAGGAACGAGTCCACAGACGGAGGAACGAGTCCACAGATGGAGGAACGAGTCCACAGACGGAAAAAGGAGTCCACAGACGGAGGAACGAGTCCACAGATGGAGGAAGGAGTCCACAGATGGAGGAAGGAGTCCACAGCTGGAGGAACGAGTCCACAGATGGAGGGACGAGTCAACAGATAGAGGAAGGAGTCCACAGATGGAGGAACGAGTGCGCAGATGGAGGAATAAATGCACAGATGGAGGAATGAGTCCACAGATGGAGGAAGGTGTCCACATCTGGAGGAACGAGTCCACAGGTGGAGGAACGAGTCCACAGATGGAGGAACCAGTCCACAGATGGAGGAACGAGTCCACAGATCGGAGGAACGAGTCCACAGATGGAGGAACGAGTCCACAGACGGAAAAAGGAGTCCACAGACGGAGGAACGAGTCCACAGATGGAGGAAGGAGTCCACAGATGGAGGAAGGAGTCCCCAGCTGGAGGAACGGGTCCACAGATGGAGGAACGAGTCCACAGATGGAGGAACGGGTCCACAGATGGAGGAACGAGTCCACAGACGGAAAAGAAGAAGGAGTCCACAGACGGAGGAACGAGTCCACAGATGGAGGAAGGAGGTCACAGATGGAGGAACTAGTCCACAGATGGAGGAACGGGTCCACAGATGGAGGAACGAATCCACAGATGGAGGAACGGGTCCACAGATGGAGGAACGAGTCCACAGACGGAAGAAGGAGTCCACAGACGGAGGAACGAGTCCACAGACAGAAAAAGGAGTCCACAGACGGAGGAACGAGTCCACAGATGGAGGAAGGAGTCCACAGATGGAGGAAGGAGTCCCCAGCCGGAGGAACAGGTCCACAGATGGAGGAACGAGTCCACAGACGGAAGAAGGACTCCACAGACGGAGGAACGAGTCCACAGACGGAAAAAGGAGTCCACAGACGGAGGAACGAGTCCACAGACGGAGGAACGAGTCCACAGATGGAGGAACGAGTCCACAGATGGAGGAAGGAGTCCCCAGCTGGAGGAACGAGTCCACAGATGGAGGAAGGAGTCCACAGCTGGAGGAACGAGTCCACAGATGGAGGGACGAGTCAACAGATAGAGGAAGGAGTCCACAGACAGAGGAACGAGTCCAATGGTGGAGGGGAGAGTCCACAGACGGAGGAACGAGTCCACAGATGGAAAAAGGAGTCCAAAGATGGAGGAACAAGTCCAAAGACGGAAGAAGGAGTCCAAAGACGGAAGAAGGAGTCCACAGATGGAGGAACGAGTCCACAGATGGAGAAATGGGTCCATAGATGGAGGAACGAGTCCACAGATGGAGGAACGGGTCCACAGATGGAGGAACGAGTCCACAGACGGAAGAAGGAGTCCACAGACGGAGGAATGAGTCCACAGACGGAAAAAGGAGTCCACAGACGGAGGAAGGAGTCCACAGATGGAGGAAGGAGTCCACAGATGGAGGAAGGAGGAGTCCCAGCTGGAGGAACGGGTCCACAGATGGAGGAACGAGTCACAGACAGAAGAAGGAGAACAGATGGAGGAACGAGTCCACAGACGGAAAAAGGAGCCCACAGATGGAGGAACGAGTCCACAGATGGAGGAAGGAGTCCACAGATGGAGGAACGAGTCCACAGATGGAGGAAGGAATCCCCAGCTGGAGGAAGGAGTGTACAGACAGAGGAAAGAGTCCACAGACGGAGGAACGAGTCCACAGATGGAGGTACGAGTCCACAGATGGAGGAACGAGTCCACAGATGGAGGAATAAATGCACAGATGGAGGAATGGGTCCACAGATGGAGGAAGGTGTCCACATCTGGAGGAACGAGTCCACAGGTGGAGGAACGGGTCCACAGATGGAGGAACCAGTCCACAGATGGAGGCAAGAGTCCACAGACGAGAGAACGAGTCCACAGATGGAGGAAGAGAGTCCACAGACGGAGGAAGGAACGAGTCCACAGATGGAAGGAGATGGAGGACGAGTCAACAGATAGAGGAAGGAGTCCACAGATGGAGGAACGAGTGCGCAGATGGAGGAAAAAATGCACAGATGGAGGAATGAGTCCACAGATGGAGGAAGGTGTCCACATCTGGAGGAACGAGTCCACAGGTGGAGGAACGAGTCCACAGATGGAGGAACGAGTCCACAGATGGAGGAACACGAGTCCACAGATGGAGGAACGAGTCCACAGATGGAGGAACGTCCACAGAGAGGAACGAGTCCACAGACGGAAAAAAGGAAGTCCACAGACGGAGGAACGAGTCCACAGAGGAGGAACCCACAGATGGAGGAACGGAGTCCACAGATGGAGGACGAGTCCACAGATGGAGGAACGGGTCCACAGATGGAGGAACGAGAAGGACCACAGATGGAGGAATGAGTCCACAAATGGAGGAACGGGTCCACAGATGAAGGAACAAGTCCACAGGTGGAGGGATGAGTCCACAGGTGGAGGAATGAGTTCACAGATGCAGGAACGTGTCCACAGACGGAAAAGGGAGTCCATAGAGGGAGGAACGAGTCCACAGATGAAGGAACGAGTTCACAGACGGAAGAAGGAGTCCACAGACAGAGGAACAAGTCTAAAGAAGGAAGAAGGAGTCCACAGATGGAGGGACGAATCCACAGATGGAGGAACGAGTCCACAGATGGAGGAACGGGTCCACATCTGGAGGAACAAGAACACAGATGGAGGAACGGGTCCACAGATGGAGGAATGAGTCCACAGATGGAGGAACGAGTCCACAGATGGAGGAACGAGTCCAAAGACGGAAGAAGGAGTCCAAAGACGGAAGAAGGAGTCCACAGACGGAAGAACGAGCCCACAGACGGAGGAACGAGTCCACAGACGGAAAAAGGAGTCCACAGACGGAGGAACGAGTCCACAGATGGAGGAAGGAGTCCACAGATGGAGGAAGGAGTCCCCAGCTGGAGGAACGGGTCCACAGATGGAGGAACGAGTCCACAGATGGAGGAACGGGTCCACAGATGGAGGAAACGAGGTCCACAGAGAAGGAGACAGGAGGAAGTCCACAGACGGAGGAACAACAGAGAGAAGTCCAAACGAGTCCAGAGAGGAGGAGGAAGGAGTTCACAGATGGAGGAACAGTCCCCAGAGGAGGAACGAGTCCACAGATGGAGGAACGAGTCCACAGACGGAAGAAGGAGTCCACAGACGGAGGAACGAGTCCACAGACGGAAAAAGGAGTCCACAGACGGAGGAACGAGTCCACAGATGGAGGAAGGAGTCCACAGATGGAGGAAGGAGTCCACAGATGGAGGAACGAGTCCACAGATGGAGGAACGAGTCCACAGACGGAAGAGGAGTCCACAGACGGAGGAACGAGTCCACAGACAGGAAAAAGGAGTCCACAGACGGAGGAACGAGTCCACAGATGGAGGAACGAGTCCACAGACGGAAAAAGGAACGAGTCCACAGACGGAGGAACGAGTCCACAGACGGAAGAAGGAGTCCACAGACGGAGTCCACATGAGGAACGAGTCCACAGACGGAGAACGACGGGACAGACGGAGTCCAAGATGAGGAACGAGTCACATATGGAGGAA